>JAJGOT010000754.1:0-280031 GCA_022457155.1 Cladopsammia gracilis | reverse complement strand
CCCTTTTTTAAAAAAAGGACTTTCCTCGGCTTTTAATGTTACTGATTGGAAACACTTTTCATTTAATTTAGCTGAACACAAATTTCTTCTATGAACTCCTTTCCTCGAGGGTAGACTATGCTTCGAATTCATGAAGTCTAAATAATGGCCTTGATGTTGACAAGCTAAAATTCGCATCGGTGCCAAGGAAATGACAAAAATATGAATGATATGTGTTGAAAGAAACTGATATTAACTCGTAAAAGGCAAAGACATCGTATATCATATTATTACAACATAGCCTTAAGTCAGTGTTTAAGATTTTATTCTTTATTTGCGATTGAAGATAACATATCTGAAAAGATTCTGTTGGTAAAGTCTACTCGAAAAAAATATGCTGTAATTTCACTGTTTAAGTTACAAAGTAACAGGATTTTTTTGAAATTTTCATCATTTAATTCCTGATAAATGTCACCAGTTTTAAAAACCATGTCCGGTTTTCATCGAATGAAGCAAAATTTAAACCCAACTCAGTCTTGAACCACTTTAATTTCTTATTATTTAAGTTACAAAAGTTGAAAAAGGAACTTAAATTAATTAAAAAGTCAGACAGAAACTTTGAATTGTAAATTTGTTTTCCATCTAATATTTTTTGTTATCAGTAGATTTTTCACAGTGTATTGATTGAGTGATAACACCTTGATTAATAGCTTTTCGCAGATAGGAAAAGCTTTAAAAAAAGCCATCGGAAGTCTTTTTCCGATCCCCACATCGGTCCATTTTATGCGGAAAACTATACGAGTTTGTTAAAAGCGACGAGGCGCTAAAATGAGCTAAAAGCCTTTTAATTATCACAAAACAGAAGAAAAACGACGGTAAAGATGAACGTAGCATCTTGGCACACCGTTTTATTGTCATATATCTGGATAAATTCCGCTAAAAATAATTTCAAGAATCGTCTTGGAAAGCAAACAAAACTTTCGCGGAATAATTAAAAACTCATTTAGCTTGAAGTCTGTGTTTGCGAAATTTGGCTGACGAGTACAGGTGTAGGAAATACCCATTTCGGCGTTATCTTGATGAAGATAACAAGAATCGTGTGGATCTTCTGGATATCGTGCAAAAAATCTCATTTATTAACTACACGCGTATTGGTGCGTCGTTTGCGCGCATTGTTGACAAAATGTCATGCTACTTTCAATTCAATAGCGATGGCGGAATTGATAACATCGTAAATGGGCCAGCGCCGAGAGCGGTTCCGAACTGACATTCATAACTTTCAGTAGCCGCTATCGAAAGCTTATGCACAGGAGATGAAAGTCTGGACTAAAAACAGCAACGAATTGAGAACTTTTTATCTTAACATCTTGTCTCCTTCTAAAAAATGACATATGCATTCTGTTTTTTCCTATAGAAAATAACGCGAAGTTCCCAAAAAAATAAAGAGAGAGAGAAAAAAATGACTATTTACATTAAGACGCGACATTTTCTAAATTCAAATATCTATTCAGTCATGATATTCTTCAGTTCTATCGCGAAGATGCAGATGATTAAAATACTGCTTAACTTAAACTCTTGCTGGAATCTTGATCAATCTAATCGTTTTATCGCATATACCTGAACATTTTTGTATATTTGTCAGGTTAAAAAATAGAAATTCACTGCTGCACGCGCCCTATCGCTCAGATAACCTTAGATGAGATCGGGAGAACGTAATTCTGTCAAGGCGGTACCCGATGGTTCTGTTATTGATTTGTCTCCTTCACAACCTTGTTAAACGAAGAGTTAAATTTTTACCGTAAAATACGCTGTTTGCTATATCTATAACTTGCCTTGTACAGATAGGATTGTGCCGTTTGATGTCGTTTTTCGTCCCCGATGAAGAATTGCGATAGCGATCCAAAAGATGTCAGCCAAAAAAATCACTCCCTTCTGTCGTTCATAACATTCGACTGTGTAAATAATATTTAACGCTGAAATGTTATCTTTTTTTCTTTTCCGCGAAGAGTTCGTTTATGGTTAAAATTCCATGATTGGGCGAAGGGATGTACTCCCGATGTACGAACACGTCGGCCATTTAATGAAGTTGTAAGTAAGTTGTACGTGCAACAATTCTTGATTTAACAACGAAAACATTCTTGTAGGTAAATCTTTATGCTTTTGTTTTTCGAAGGCAATTTAATTCCACTGAAAAAAAACTATTAGTTAAACGAGCAAACGCGGCCCAAAGCACAATATATTTTTTCTTGTTCTCAATTATTTATTTAGCTTCAGCGACGCATGACTTCACCGCACAGACGGGAAAAAATTCACCCGTTCAAAATGAATGAATTCACTTGTTACTGTAATTGTAAGCTCTATCTGAGCACCCTAAAAGTCAGTGAAAAACCTGCGCTCGTCAGGGTAAACGAAGCTCAAAAGAAAACAGCCTTATTTATTATTTGCCTCTCTTCTGCGACCGCACCTTCCAGCTTGCGGCGAAGTGATGGCAAAGGAATACGTGGGTTGTGAAACACTTCAACTGTCGACTTCGTGTCTGAAGATTTGCCCCGGAGTTTGCCCTTTCCAGAAGTAAGGTTTAAAATCTGTCTTTTGTGCACGAAATCCGGCATCTGTTTTTTAAATCTCAGATCTAATTGTGTATTTCGTATAGAAAGCGAAGGAGATTTAAAACCGCGAGTTATGTTCTAGGTGACAAGGGTTCGCTCGGGTTTCGTCAACTCAGTATCTTGAATTGGTCAAAGAGCATATTTCGGAAAATTAAAAATAAAAGCTTTTAGGAAAATTTTCTAACCAAAACGGTGAAAGAAATAGTTATGCACTCTTTGTAGTTTGATCCGACTAGTTTCTTCTTATCATAGTATTGCTTGTATTCGCCAACTCAACATCCAAGATTGGATAAGTGCTGAATTGTTAAAATACAACCTCTATTGATTTTAGCTTGCTAAACAACACAATTCCTACTTCCTATATTCAGTGTTGTGTTTTAATTGAAATTATAATTTAATTTCAATTAAAAGGTGATTAGAAAGCACTATGCTCCTACAATTACAGTAAAAGAAAAACCCCAAAACTCTGGTCATGAAAAAATTGCAGTTCAACCCGGAAAACCTCTAAGAGAACTGTGTAGATGTCCGCGACGTGTAAGGTTATCGCCATTACGATTTGAAGGCTTTTTCTAAACAAACTAAAATAAACAACAAAACTTCTCTCCGAGGAGGTAATTTTAAGACGCGAGACTTTAGGTAATAATTGTATATTAGGGCTAATTTACACCTTGGTTTTGTCTTTGTTTTCGTTGCTCCTAACAGCGTAATAAAGTGACAAATATTTCGGAAAAATCGTCTGTTTAGCTGCTGCAAAATCTCAGGCAAAGCTGGTGTCGAACTTGATCCTGCATTTCATGCGAATTCAGTTTTTTAGTCGCTTTCTCTCAAAAATAAATCACTCATTTGCACCTAGAATACAACAGAGAGATATATTGTCTCGCGTTTTAGTACCTTTATGCGTGGAATTAACGAATTACGAGAACAGAGTATTTTAAGGATTCAATAAACTTAGTCAATTTTTTAGTCAATATGACTTTTATTTTATTCTCTATTTCAGTGTCAATGTTCATATATTTATTATATACTATATACTGTAATACTATTCTTAGGATTGGTATACCGAGGCGACAAAGACATGAACAGCCACAGTATTAAAGATGAAAGGAAAATCTATTACTTATTGAAAACACGATAGGAATACACACCAGAACAGATAGAATCTGCCTTGACAATAAACAGAACGAACCTAGAAGAATCTGAGATAACATTTCCTGCATGAATAGATTCAGTATATTCTCGAGTTTAATATTTACAGCACATATTTTTTCTCTTTCGACCGATACGGTCTCCTATCTCTGGTTTGCCATGAGACAAGAAGCGATATAAGAGTACACGATAAAGCTTTTAATTACATACAAATATTATATGAAATCAAATATGAGAACTTTTTATCTTCTACTCGGCAAGCAGGGCGGGTTTATCTGCGAAGAGTTGAATTCTGCAGCGTAAAGACCTAATCTTATCGTGGGTTTGTACAATATTTAAACTGTCCAAAACTGTTAAAAGTACAACAACATGGAATCTCTTGCATTTGTACACAACCAAATCGCCTTGCTTATTTCGCGTCTCAGTTTCATGACTTGACGCTTTTCAATCATGTTTCAATCTCCCATGGCTATTCCACGAGAGAGACGGGAGGAAAAGTAAATACTTATGGGAACAAATTTGAGGTACGAGCATGTAAAACTGTTTTCTTTCCCTTTTCGTTGATGAAAGTTAAATTAATTTCAACATATGGGAACAGTTTGTAATTATGATATACACTGTTTCTTGATGCCTGGACGAAGAACGTTTAGTTTTTTTTCCCCGCGAATTCTCTTGTTCAACAAGATTCGCTTGTCGTTTTGTTAAGCGGTTCAGTTTCAGTACACTCATACATTTGTATTCTCGTTGCAAAGTTTTATCTCTTTTCCAACCAAGACGTCTTTTTCATCACTGTTTCTCTACGAAGCGTTTATGGAAACGGAAGGCGGTGCGGGTAAATAACTCGAAGGATTCGGCGGAGTTGAAGTAATAAGCGGCCCGTAAAGACCCGGGTGAAGGGCGGGAATACCCGTCATGGAAGGTCTTGAAAAAGCAGTAGGTGTGTGAATTGTTGGACTTATAACAGGGCTGATCATGCTAGAAACTGCGTTTCCTTGGCTATAACTAGGCATGGAGTCCCGACTGGTCATGAGCTTGTCTTCTCCGCCATGTTTTTGCTCTTGCTTGACCCCTTTGGATTTGTTCTTGTTTTTTGAGGAGACCTTTCTATTCCTCGTTTGGATGCCGTCTTTCTTCATCGAAAGCGGGCGGTTCACCTTTGAAAATTAAAAGAAAGAGAATGAGTCGGAAGCTTTAAGCAATAACAAAAAACAGAAGAGGAAAAGACTTTTTTATAATCTCTCGCTTTAACTAGTAAACTATGTGTGTTTTGTCTTCGCTGACGTTTAATGATAAATTATGTGTTTCGTGTGCAGTTCGTCTTGTTAGAGAGGAAAACCATACGTTAGTAGAAACGTAAAATTCGAGGAACATTTCAAAAGCAAGCATATGTTTTAATTTCTGTTCTTCGGAAGGGGGATGAAAAAGTTAAGAAAGGACGAGCAAACAACTTGTAATTTCGTGACTTAAAGAACTAGTAAGCACGCTCTCGATTTTTCCATTAGGAGCGGAAATTGGATTATGTTGGCGCAGACTCAGAAAAAGGTCTTCAAAAGAATCAACCGCTATGTTCGTTTTCCATCACACACTATTGATTAAAAAATCTGCTTTATTTTCTTGACGTTTTAACAACAACTAATCGATCCCTTTAAAAGAGAAAATTAGTTTAAACACGCTTTAGTATCAATAGCCATTTCCCGCTTGCCGGCAATTCTTTACTCTTTCCATTGTTCGTGAATGTGCCTTTTTATGAATTTACCAAAGCAGATCGACTATTATGATTGCATTCGCTAAAACGGTCTTGAGGAAAATTTGCCGAATGTACTCAACTCGATTTGACTCTGTTTCGTAGCAACCGTTTATAATTCGCTGAATGTCTTTCTTTCGTGCAGTTAAACTAGCTTTTGCAAACAAAGGAGATCTCTTCTTGCTGTGGCATACACTGAGGCCTTTTAGATGAAAATACAATAGCGACAGAGGCAGGTGGCATTGGGTTTAAAATACCTAGCATTAATTCCCTTGATAATTGAAGAACTTTTTCTAAAACGTCTCCATTTTACGCCGCCAAGAAATGAATTTTGCTTTTCCGTCTGTACGGATTGTTTTTCTTTTTCATTATGCACATAAGCATTATAGAGAAAAAAAGTACAATTTTTAAATTAAAAATTCATACAAATAATTCATTACATGTTAAGACAACACGAAAATAGAAAAGGCCCACCGTAACACAAAAATAGGAAGCTAGACTGATCACCTAATAAACAATCGCACAAAAGTATTTTTAACCACAATTATGGCTCTGGCGTTTTATTTGAAAGTTGAAAATTCTAGACGTATGTTCACTGACTTATGAAAAGACACGATAACACAACAAATATTAAACCCTCATTATGTACGTAATGCACAGGAAATGGGACGAAATCTAATTCTACTCTGCGAATAAAAGGAAGCTATTAACTCGATATAACCGACAAGTTTGATGTTTGGAGTTAAAATTCAAGCCCAAAAAACAAAGAGTCTTCGCCCACCATAAAGCTGGTTTACTCACAATTAAATTAGAGCAGGAAATAAGGATTCTGTTGAGCTTAAACTTCGCACATTGATTTTAACGGCCACACAACTCATTAAACATTAATACATTAACATTTAATTAGCATGGCAGCTCCAGCTTTCAGCTATTGAGAAGATGTTAAGGCCGTGTATTTGAATTGTGTAAAAGAAATTACGAATGTACACAAAGCCAAACAAAAAGTGCACTGTTTGATTGAAGCCTACCATGTGAAAAACTGCTGGCGCTCGCTTGTATGTACCCCAAACAAAAGTGATTGAACATGTAAAAATATTTACAAGTCTTGAAAAAAATCGGAAGCAAAACAGCAAAGCACATTAAGCTTTTACTCAAAATAACTCAACCGGATATTGAGATGAAATTACCCCAACTTTGCTAAAGACTAATTGACGAGCTTTGTAATAAAAGTATAATCAACATATATAACGGCTAAAGAAACAGCTGTAAAGGATCTCAGCGAAAGTTTGTAGAAACAGTCCGTCAAAAGAGCGGTCAAAATTTTATTCAATAAATAAATTACCCAGCTCATTTGCATTCTAAAAAAATCTTGTTTCTCCCATCGTATCGTTAATAAAAAACTGGAAAAAAAATCATTACTTTCAACAGATGAACGATTTCAGTCGGAAATGTCTTATCTTAAACGAAGGAAATTCGCTTTTTTACCCGTCTTAAACTGTTTGTTTATCGTTCGTAAGCCATTAAGGATAAATGAATTTCTGATAGTGTGATAAATAAATCAAGAAACCCACCAGTTATCATCCATCATCTTATCTCCTGTGCGTATTACGTTCATCAAGGCTTTTATTTTCTCTAAGAAATCTTTCCATGAAAAACAGTAGGCGCGTGTTCGGAGGTGCGCGCGCGCGCGTGGACGACTCGCACTAACTTACCGCGTGGAGCTTCCAGTAAAGTCCGCACGCATTGCAAACGGGGTCTCCATTTTGGTTGCGTCGCCACAGTGTAGTTTGTGTGGTATGACAATTGGCGCACGAAGTACCAGCTCGGCGGGCTGCCGACTGTTTGGAACAAAAAGAAAAAGAAGAAATTAAAACTTATGAAAGAAGAAAACCTCAAATTCACAAAGGAGATTGTTTTGAACCACTGCAAGATCCTAATAGGCTCTTTTGAATTTTAATTTGCGCTTAGGGGTTCCTTCACGGTTCTTTACACTATGGAAAGCATTCAAGGCGATGACAAGCCACGGTTTCCTTGGTTGGTTGTAATAATGACAACGTCTGCTTCCAAATAGTGAATTTTAAATGAAAAGAAACATGAGGGGTGTAATTGCCAAAGTATGCCTCTCCCTTTAAAATTTTAATCAAATCCCCTGCAAGGAAAAATATTAGAAAAAACAAATAACATCAAAAATTCCTACGCCCCTCGAAAATTTTTACTCAATCTCCTTGAACGAGTCTTGAAGTTATCAATTAATATTGAAAAGGCTTTGAGAAATTTCACACTATCTGCTGTCAGCGATTGTAAGCACCTCGAATGTCGGCCATCAAAATTTAGAAGCGACAATTTGAAAATTAGCTTAATACACCATGATACCGCTATAAGAAATGAGTAGAAAAAGTAACAATGCAAAAAGGAGATTTTACAGCAAGATTTATGCCGAGTAAAAGACCTAGAAGGTAACTCACCAGTCTTCTTTTTGGTTTTATAAGAGGACGACTGGCTCCATTCATTTTGTGGTATAATCCACAGGCGTTGCACAAGTAATGCCCACCACCATCTCTCCGCCATAATGGAGTTGAAGTAGCACCACAATTAACGCATTCGCGCCCATCGGCTGGTTGGAAAGACGAACAACCAAAGATCAGTTGACGACCAACTTTCCGCGTTTCCTCTATCTTGTTTTATGGCAACCACTTGCGATACAGTGAAAATTAAATTATAATAATAAAAACAAACGCGCATCCGACTTACACATTGCGTGCGAGTTTCTCTTCATAAGAGTGAATCGTGTTTCTTGAAGTAAACTGTTTCGCGAAAGGTCAGACTTAACGAAAACATAAATATTATACTAATAGGTTTTTCGCCCATCTTTTTGTTAGTTGTTAATGTCTTACAAATAGCAACTTTGTAATAGAACTCCCTTCTCTTTGTTCACGGGAAATTCTCCATATTTGATAGGATTTGCCGAGAAAACGTTAGAGTAAATTAGAGATTCTATGGTTACCGTTTCTGTGTTTCGCGGTGGTCGCCATTTAAAACTACAGAAAATAAATATCAAATCGACAAATACAACAACAGTTACTGATTACCAGTTAAGGAGTTTCTGAAAGCAGGAATGCCGCTATAGTTGGAAAGTTTCAAACCGTGAAATAACCGCACAGTAATTTGATTTATTTAGGGAAATAATTATGACCTCCAATTTAGAACAGGCGTAAAAGAAATTTGGCGAAGAGAAAAACGTTCAGCTCCCGCAGCTTTTGTAGAAGAAAATAACGCTAATCTAGCCGGGGGAAGTGGCATTTTAGAGATAATTCGATTTGGCGATTAGTCTTTGTTTGCTCGAGATCTCACTAACCTGAATTCGATCGGCTCTTGGTTCTGTTTCTAGGAAAGTTTCTATTCGCCATGAGCCCGGGCAAACCCGGGAGTGCTCCGAAAGAGGACATATTTAGCTCTGAACCAACGTAATGTGGGAGAGCTTGAGAAGGATAACCCGCGAACGTTGTCGCATCGGGCCTTGGGGGAACAAGCGGCTTCCGGCTTTCAAACGAGCCTTCTCGTCAATACCGTAGCTGAAATATATCGCCTCCCATCATTCCGTTCTCGACAGAATTATCCTTTGGTGGAGTCGGCGGGAAAGGGAACAAATGCGCTGAGCTATGAGACAGCGACATAGACCCTGAAACTGCAGAGGGAGGCATCGAAACAGGAACAGGACTCGGTCGATGGCCTTGCTGGAAGGAGGGACACCAAACGGACGCTGGATTCGGCGTAGAACAACCGTGCGACATGAGACCAGGAGCCGGCTTGCTTTCAATCCACTGTATAGGAGTATGAAAGTGTGGACGACAGACCTGACCGGGAGGAACGCGAGCTGTTGGCAAGAACACTCGACTGCAACTTCCTTGCGGTCCAGATTGGCTCTGAGGATCTTGAAAAGCTGTAGGTCCGTGTGCTGCCATTTGGCACATTGATGGGCGATATGCTCGGCCGCCTGGAGTGTAGGACCAATTTGCTGCGTTTCCTGAGCTGTCTAGGTGGTGAAAGAACACGTCCACTTCGTCTGGTGGTAAAAGTTGGTTTGTCTCAACCAAATTCATGTTGTTTCCTGAGCAGTTCGAGGCTGTAGGCTGCATTCTGTCACTGCCGTGTGGGCTTTCGTGCTGCTGGCTTACAGCAGCCGGGTGAATCCATCTGTGTTCAGGGGCAACAGCTTCCATCTTCAGAGCTGCGACTTGTGAAAAACCTTCAAGAAAACAGAGGTGTTGCTCAGAGCAAATAAAACACAAAACTGACAGTGGCATAAATTTAAATGGTTTAATAAGTCCCATAACAATAACTACAGGAAATAATAGGTAAAAGGAATTTCATTGTCATGGCATTATATTCAATGGGAAATTCGGCGAAGGGTGCAAGACGTCAAAACGCGAGCGTGCATCATCGAACGGAAGTTCCCATTCAACGTTTTACGCGTAGAATGGAGGTTCCGCAAACTTATCTGATGAACACACTCTAGAAATCTGTAAAAGCTATTCAAATAGATATGGAATATCTTCAGGGCTCCTAACACACAAAAGGAGATCTCCGAAGCTGTAGGGAACGATGATAGGGTAGATAAGGCGCTAAAATAAAGTGTGAAGCATTAGCTTTGTTAGACTTCAATAGCGCGCAAACTTCACGTGTACGTGACAAGACAAAAAAAAAAGTTCTGAAATTCACAAAACAAAACCGGCCGTCAAAGCACACCTCCTGAAAAGACTGTCCTTGACGCGAAGAGGGCCCGTGAACAACCTTTAAGGTGTTTTGTAAATACCTCACTGTTGAGTCTTATGGGATAAACCCCGCAATGCACAAGCTGAGATGTGGTGTCTGGTTATATTCAAACAATGTTTGAAAGGTTTTGTAAGCAAACCAGAACTGGAGTCCGCTCCCGCTTGGCTGGCGCCAAGTGACCTGCTTGTACACACATTAGGAGTGACAGGTCAAGGAGTTGACCAATCAGCGCGCCCAATTGTTGACATTTTGTTAGATTCTCTTTTCCATTCAAAGCTTCATTGGTACACAAATCAAACAATCGATTCTTCGGCTAAAGCGATCTGTCAATCACGCGTTTGGGTTCCATGTAAAGTTTTCAAACAGTGAATTAGCGGTAATTTCACGCGAGTCCTGCTCAACATCTCAACCCACGTGACGAACTGAGGCGCGCGAGGATTTTGGCAAGCACTTCCAGGAAACGAGATGCTTGAAGGCTGCGAACGTCAAACACAATTTGGTTCGTGCCTAGATAACAGAAATACACAACTCTTTAAAGTCAGATGTAAATTTAGATCACAGAGCAAAAGATTCGTTACTTATCAATGTAAAATCATCTCTCTTTGACTGTATTTGTTATCATTATATGCTTTTCTTACAAGCGATAAATAATATCCTATTTGACGAGCAGAAATTAACGGCTTTACTGATCCGTATTAGTGATGCTCGAGTGGTTTCCCTTGACGTCCCAAGAATACATCCCGTTGACTCTGTTTGCCAAGTGTATTTGATCAAGCGGTTCTTGGTCCGATTCGATGGCCGCATCCGCCATTGCAGAGCATAGAAAAACAACATGGGTTTTTGCTTTAGAACTAATTACTTAAAGCCGTATTCTGATTGGCTGTGGTGTTAAGTTCATTGTTAAGACAGGTGGAACGTGACCGCAAGATAAAACCGATAACAAAGATAAGCTCCTCGCAAACTTTATTGCGTATTTCAGGGCTTGTTATCTGTGTAAATGTTTGCAAACTAAAACCTCTTTACGGATGATAGGAAATAAATTGAACCCATACTCAACTCTCTGGCTCCCGACTGTCGTGCAGCTCTTCCTATTCGCGCTCCAGTTATCGAAGATCGGTTGTGACCTTTCGCACAACGGTATGAATAGAATGGCAATGTAATTGGCTAGTGTTATCTGAGTTCAAATTTTCAACAATGTTCCTGATTTGCGTGCGTGGCAGAAGATCTTGCAGACAGCAAGACGCTAGTTTGCAGCCTGTTTTAAACGAGATCTCGAGATCTCGAAATTGAAGTATTTCCCGACCTCCGGAGTTGAGTGGTGTGTTCAGGCACATCACAAAAAATCTTGTTTGAAGCCGCTCTTTTTAATCGTTGATCGAATTCCAGCCGAGTTTGTATCTGGAATAATGAAAATATTTATGCTTTTATAATCACAAAGCAGCAGAAATTCGTAAACAAGCAATAAACCTAATCGCTATAATCACGCCGATTACCTAGACAGTACAAAGTTTGAACACAGTGATAAGAAACGAATCTATCATGCAATTTACACTCAACTGTGAGAGCGCTCTAAATCCACAAGAACACCGCGCGTGAAATGATATTGAAAACTATATGTCGTAATATTAAAGGTAACAGGTTCAAGTGTGTATTGCTGGAAAAGGAAAAATACTTGAATGCTGAATCATTAAAAACTTTTACGTCCCACCTGCAGGTACAATGAGAAACACAATCAAACTATAGACATGATGTTTACATAGTGTGGTTTTGGACATTCCCACGTGCCAAATGAACGAAAAAGAAATCGACCTCTGTTTAGCTCCGCTTCAATAAACGCGAGTAATTTTCGCTTTACGTGATCCTCTTGAAATTCTCCAAATGGACTTCATATACCTCTGGTATTTTTGCGTTATCAACATTTCAATTATTTTCCATTATAAGTCATAAATTTTTAAAGCCAATACTTCTTAGGATAACGAGAAATAAAGATAACCCTTTTTATGAAAAAGAATAATAGTTTTTGAAAGAAATTAGTGTATTTATTTCAACAAATATAGCGCGCTTTTTCAAGAAAAATATACATATACGTTTCGGTTTAACTGAATACACGCGACATTCAGTACACAAAAGTCATGTAAAGTTTCTATTCAAATATTGTAGTTATGAGAGAGCAAAACCTCTAAAACCTAAAAACGAGTAAAGTTATTTCATCGTAATTAAGATCGAAAAATTGAATTACTTAGTTGCGCAGAAAGAAATAACTTTTTTGTAAATAATGTATGTTCGGTGAGATCCCAGCACTGGCGTTGCGAGTGCGGTTTCTTCAATTAATCGCAACTTTCACCGCGGAAAATAAAAGAAAAGAAAATTCAGCAATGAAAACCAGTACAAGTTCCTTCCGCTCTGAAAAGAGAAAAATGCTTGTTGTTGTCTTTGTTTTTCAAAGGTCATGGAATTAAACTCGTCTTTACCAGAATTATGTTTGTTTGATGGCTAGCATGAGTGGCAGTTACATTTAGTAGAGGATCGCACCTCGAATCGTTTAGGATACAAATCTAAATTAACAAACATAAAACATTTACCAGGAAGCGGGGGCTTGCGAAGGCTCCCTGACACTGTTCTCCAAAAAACTAAAGGACACAGGCTCCCCAAGATACAGGTTTCGTGGTTAGCAGACTCCACAGACATGGTAATGTTCCAACACGCGCACAGTGCAAGATACTAAGAGCTGCGGCCGCGAGTAAACTTGTTCAGAGGGCTGCGGCCGCCAGTAGGCTCGCGATGTAGTTATGGTAGCTAGTTAGCTATATCTATCTGTACACATGCTCTAGACTAAATCCTTAAACACACATGCATCGCTTTGGTGTAGAGATAAGTCAAAAGAGGAAGGGGTTATCAGTATAATATTCCCCTTTTTCCTTTGTGTACGCTGGCGATGAAATCTTTTGTATAATCGCCAACAATATGCATGATTGCATTTCAGATTTCTGAAAACACACAACTGTTTATTACGGATTCGTCCTGTTTTGAAAATTTTATCTTTGGAAATCCTAGAGCTTTCAAAGCCGCCGCCCACAACAAAGGCATAGGAAAGGTTCAATTTCGGCGTCGCTGGTTCGCGGGTAAAAAATTTCTCAAGCCCCGTGAAGTGCATGAGGGTGATAATTTGAAAACCTTATAGACAGGAAACTGCGTTTAACTTTATCAGATATAAGGTGTCGTATGTAGCTCACATACTGTGCAGGGTCTTGTACAGTATCACTAGATCGCTAAAACAAGTTTAATGTCTACGATCGATTTTATATCTGTAGACCGAACTAGAGGATTTAAAGTACTCTCGACATGGCACACTGATAAAGCTGGTATCGCGATAAACACGGATTACGCACTATAAAAGTCGAACAAGCTGTAACAACTGCAGAAAAAGAAAACAGCTCTGTCGACAAACGAATAGATCTGAATAGAGTTCGGGCGTGCGATAAATTTGTTCACTCAAAACAAGTAACATGTTGAGTTAAACACGGAAAAAACAGATCTTTGGCGGACAAAAACAACGACCGTAAAATGATATATTTTCATAGCGACAAGACGATTTAAAGCTGTGTGATATAACGATGGCGAATCAGATGAATATCGAATATTCCCGGCAGTGTGGAGTCTTTGAACACATCAAGGAATTTTTACCATCTGTGAAACAGTTACATTCTAACGCGGTAGGTAACTTATGATTTAGGTCTTTCAACGTTGGAGGGCTTTGGACTGTTATGTATTTTTTAATGAAAAGGAAGGGGTTGTACTTTGACGAAACACAGGAAGCATTTGCGAAGGAAATTAGAAATATGCTGACAATATGAAAAGCGTGTTCCTCGACCACAGGAATCTGTAGAAAAGAAGTTGGCAGAAATTGTGGCAAAAACGGCTTCAACACGTATTAATTCAGGTATCATTGCGTTTAAATATCAATGTATCCGCCTTTGGGAAGAAATATTCCGTCTGTTGATGATTAAAAGGCTAAACCAGCTGTGCTCGTGTTACTTCAGTTTATTCCGGGAGTGAAAATCACTCAGTGAAAGCTAAAATCATCTTGTCCAGTTCTTGTTTCGACAATTGCAGTGAGGACTGTCAACAGATACTAACCAGAATTTGAGCTGGAGTGTTTTACCACACAAGTACATTACAAGTGATCCATGGTTAGTCTCATCTAAAACTGTTGAAATCCAGATCAAGGCAATATACGTAGCATTGAATAAAGAAGCTTTGCGTTTTTCCTGAGGCGTTTTATCTTGTTAAGCCTGACGTTTAAAACCCGAAATAGGATTGGCATAAGCCAGTTCTGGCACAAGAAATTCTTCGTTTCTATTTGGACTTTATTACTATATACTGCAGCCTGAGATCGGCTTGTTCTATCTTTAGCTTGTTTCAATATCTGAGAAACAATCGATTGCAGTGACTTTTTAAAGCTATATGTATAAACTACATTCATTCATGTCTGTGATATCGAGTCCGATATATTGAAAATTAAAAATAGATTTTCAAGAACCAAACGTGACCCCGATACATCGCTCCATTTCTCAGGAGTCTTTCAGACGAACACTTTTTGGTTTCGCAATTAAAGATACGTTATTTTCGCGTTGTTCGTATCTTACTTAAACCAACAAATCTAGAAATAAGTCTAAACGCAAACACAACTCTTATCTGCATGGAAAACCAACAAAAGGTTAACCTAACAAAAACTTAGGGACAAAAAACGATAAAACAATGTTGAATAATTTCCATAACAATAAGCACAAACCGGTAGCGCGTTTAATATAAACCAGACGATATTGAGCCGAGTATACTTTACAAAGAAGCAAACTAAAAAACTCAAAATCTCCAAGAAGATATTTTGGACATTATTTCGCTTGGTAATGTTGCTTACTTCGGATATATCCCAAGAACGACACGAATTATTTTGCGCGTGCAAATTAACATATCTTCTGAGCTCGATACATCTTATCAGTAATGAGTAATTTACTAGCCCTTAAATTCATCATTTTACCGCGAAGGGGTGAAAATTTACAAATTGGAACGACCTGAGGTGTTCAATGGAGCAAAGAGTGTTTCAAGGTGTTTCTTTAAGAGATTCGTGATTGATGAGTAAGCCACAAAACACTTGAATTTGAGCCTCTCTGTATTCTAAACGGCTCTCAAAGACGGATTACTTTATGAAAAACGTTCACGGAACGTTAATTTAATTTGAACTAAATGTCTTAATTTTAAGCGGATTCACCTTCCTTATGCCAAACTCGAGAATCTCTTGAACTCTGAAATGCTTCGCGTTATGACAGGAGAGTAAGAAAGAAAAGGAGGTTTCCTTTTAAATCTGTTTGTTGTAGCATTTTGCTTTCTGGACGCTTCAACGTTTGTAGATGCAAATAATCAGCCGTGACCTTGAATTCTCAGATATTACGATACGTAAATTTGGAAACACGATGAAGCAATTACATGTTATGGTTACATTCGGTACAGTTTAAATTCCCACAACAACTTTTTCTTTCGTGCGCTCCGAAATGTATCTAGCGTGAGTGTTCAGACTATTTGCAACTTTATTACTTGCATAGAGACAACGAATTAATGTTTTTCAGTGATTTGATTAAACTTGCTAAAAAATATCATGCTGCCTTGCAGCTTTATTTAGGGGACGAGTAGGAATCTTGGTATATAAAAAATCCTACTAAAAAGCAACAAAATACAACTAAGATTAATGCGAATGCTTTTTCATTTTAAGACCGTTTTCTTGTAGCAAACAAACTGCCTGAAAACAAAGGAAATCCCTGGACGCGTGCTTCTGTTACCTGAGAAGAATACATATTTATTAAACTAGTAAGTCTTTTATCTTATAAATTTGCTTAAATTTTAAGGACGAATGACCCGGAACACTCTCTATGCTTTGTACCTTTGTTCTTTGGCTACAACAGTTAATATTTGATAAACGTGCTACACTTGATCTCACGAATGTTTTCAGGACAGTGGATAACACCTAATATACCCAACTCGAACCTTCTTCGAGGAAGTGTTTGCGATGGACACGAGCGCGCGGGGTAACTGTTTAAAAAGCTGGGCTGTCAGCTCACGTCTATTTTGTAGAAGTAGCCGTGTGAAATAACATTTTTGGCTCTAATGGAAAATTCTTTGGAGGTCAGAGTGGCGACAGAGAGTCGGTTGTCGGTTTCTTTGATTTCTCAACACCGTCAGCATGAACCCTTCAACATAGCAGTGTGCAAAGCGTTATACCAGTCCGTGCAGCCAGACGTTTATTTACTCAGCGCGAGCACAACCCTAAACAAATTGTTAGCAATTTGCTACAAATGCAGCGGACACGGTACAAAATTCTCTCCGAATGCGATAACAAGGATCGTGGTTTGCAGCCGGAAATGCCATTGTACTGTCGATATATAGCTACACGTTCCCCTCTAATGCCCGCCTGAAACGAGCCTCACGTCACCAGAGCCCCGCTTCAACTTATCAATCACTCTATCTAAAATCGATAATTGCATAATTATCACGTTTTGAATCTACCCTCGATACTGATGATGTGAATCTGTACCTACCAAAGATTGTATCGACTCTCTAAGTTTTGGAAGAAACCGGCTCAAAACAAACGCTGGGCCGTTTCTCGCTGTATGTAATTTTTGTGCCGTCCTTTCTTTCCTCTTCCTCGAATCGCATCACACCTTTTACTCACACCACATGGTCTACAATGTACTGTTTTGGAGCCCAGAATTTATTGCCAACTGGCGCACTAAATAATTCATTTTGTGTCGTCTGTTCTGATTTCCCACCCTTTTGGTGTAGAACTCAATAATCCGGTGATTCGATGGTAACATTTGTTTATTCAAAGGACACCTTGGATAAATATTTCTCGATATTTGATCAAACTTTTGTTGATATGATTGTCAGAGGTGCGAACATCTCCCACCCCCTTCAATCGCAAAAACTACGAAAGCAAAACGAGTTTAGCACGATCTTTGATAGGCTGAACACTAACTATTATTCATCTCATTCAAAGAATCTGTTGAGCCATTAATTTTTTATGATTGTGACCATCCGGCCTCATTTCTCTCCTAATTGAATCTTCGTAAACGCATTTTAGATTTTTATGAAGATGTAGTAGTTGCTGTCAGTTTTGCGCTTGCCTCTGGTCAATTCCTTGTTTCAATGTACTTGTATAATGGCTTTACGACAGGATGGTGGCCGCGTATCAATGGCAAAAGATAATGCGGCTCATGACAACAACCTAAGTAACTTGTAGCAAACGGTAATAGATAATTGCTCAATCGAAACATCGAAACAGTCCTGTTCTAAGTTTAGTACAACAAGTCCAATATTGAACAACACAAATGTCGCGTTGGCTCTCAACGGAACCGCGAAAGCTTCAAGCAATTAGCCAAGCGGTTTTGCCAATATTCGTAGCATCTGCGGCCAGAACCGAGGGCGAAAAAGCTGTCTAATGAAAAATAGAGGTAATTTTATAATGGCATAGCTTTTGTCCCGTGCGTGCTAATCTGTGCATAGCTGATGAGAAAAGCCATCAAGTTCTCACACACTTCTAATGGTTTGATAATAGGCTTTTCCCAAGTTTTGTATTGTACCAGCTGCCACTAACCTTCGGAAATTTAGCACTTGAAGACAATATTTTTTTTCCGCTGATATAATTTAGCAAAACCTTAGCGTGAAAGAACCACACTGCTTTGACAGGGTTGTACAATCTACGTAAGTTGCTATCAAATCGAGTTTGCAAAATCAACGGAGGAACGGAACTGCGATATTGGATTATCGACAGTACTTAGTGATAAGGATGTTGCGTTTTATTAATATTCTCCGAAAGTGATGTGTAGGTATTTACTCGAAATCAGTTTGTTGTTTCCTTGAGCGGAGCTTGCAGCCTTATCGAGATAAACTCATCAACCTCCCGGTGCGATCTCGCAGATACAGCAATTTCATTGATCTGTGTGATTAAACGGAGTCAAAATCTATCTTTCAGCACAACAGGGAGCTTGTTCTTACAAATTAGTGTATACATAGAATGACTGAGAGTGATTACTTCAGCCGCGCTTCACTGCTAGCAACCCAGAACCTTTTGCATGGCATCCTTCATGTTAAAGAAATCACTGAAGCAAACCAAAAAAACTGGCACTGCCACAAACCAACGAGGAACGAAGGTAATCCGATTAACTTTTCTCAAGTAAAAACAAAAGCTACTCACCTCGTTGGAGATTTATTTGTTCAACGAGCTCCGTCGCTACACTGACTTTTTCTGCTCAGAAAGGTACACTTTGAAAGCCCGGGCTAGAGTTACATGCTATTTATACGACTTCTGCGCTTGGGCGCCAATTGGGCGCCAAGTGAACCGGTCTAATTCACTGCTTTGTCTAACGTACACATGCTTTGCAACGCCGACTTCTAAGCACGCAAGATGTAGCTGAGATTTTCACGAAATCCACCGATTTATTGCCCGCATCGCCAGCAAATCAACCGGGGCAGTGATGCGAATTTGCGCGAATACCTCACAAGACGATTCAACTACTCGAGTGTGACGGATTTACGAGTCATATCCGCGCGAAGCGCTGGCGCCGAGGTTGTGTATTGCGCTGGATACGGTTTGATTGAATCCATTCGTTAGGCAAGGCCTTCAAAGTCCTTCAAGGCAGGCGTAGTAAGCGCGGACACCCATTTCCCCAGGCTCAATGCACAATGGAAGCGAACCGCAGCGAACGAAGCGATAAATTTCACACTTCAATCTTGGTTAAAGCGTTACCTGTCCCGGAATGCCCGATTACCAACGGAAATCAAAATTGTTCCCGCTGACATTTACCTGAGGGTGGGTACGTGAAGCACGCAACCAAAGGAAATCCAAAATTTAGCGTCAAATAACAAAAAACTAGGCCTATTAATTTTTGGTTTAACAGGGGTTGACAGACTTCAGGTTTTTTTTGATATTGATCCGGTGGGTGACCTATTGTATTGGCATTAATATTTCTTTTTAAATCGATCTTCTCTTCCTTCAACTATTGAATGCGGCATTTTCGTTTCGTTAGTTAATTCAAGAAGAGAAAAAAATAAAATCATCTAAAGTCATCATTTACATACCAAAATATCTCCAATGTGACGGCAATTTGATTGAAAAATGCTGTTGAAATTTAATTACAAAACACAAGAACCCTGTTTTCAGTAATAATCGAGATATAAACCCGCAAAGAAGACATTTTTAAACACGGAAGACGAATATGTGTGAAACGCAAGACGTTTGCCCCGTCAAAAATTCTTCAAGCCGACTTGTGATTTATTTGAGCAGATCTTTCCAAGTCCTTGATAAAGTAAGTAAAATCTAAACAAAGGTTTTCATAAGTGACATTTCTTTTTTGACCAGAATGAAATGATGGCATGACAATTCACTAATTATAAATGAATTGTCACTTTTTGAACAAATTCTTCCATCCATCTGGCTTATCCGGAGCCGCAAATTCTGTTTCGGTACACAAATTCGCCCACCTACGGTAGCTAAATAAAAAATTGCTTCGATAAAAGCTAAGACAATGATAAATTAATGAGCCCATACAGAGTTTGTAAACACCGTATTTTGACACACACATACACACACACATATACAAAAAAAAAAATCCACAGCGACCATACTTAAGACATCTGGATGGCTATACTACCAAACGCCATTACCCAGTTCGCATTTATTTTAATTTCTTTGCCGGCTTTCTTCATTTTCCACACAAACATTGCGCTCGTAACGGGATCCCTTCATTTTGACATTGATATGTTATATATTAGAAATTGTTTGAATTTCTGCCTCTTCTACCAAGACGTGTGACGCCAATAGGTTATTTGGTGAATTTATACCTTACCCTGTTGTTCCTTACCATTCAGAAGGCGGGGTTTTGTGTGTAACTAGAAAGTTCTAATTGAAATCCGTTCTCTGGTCCAAGGGCACGTTTCCAGCTTACTTTTTTTTTGGCAAAACTGTTGCAGTTAAACTGAAACATCGATAGCCATCCACGTCTTCAAATGAAGTTTTGTCTTATAAATTTTATTATTTGCGATGAGATTCTTTATAAAGTTAAATTGATCGAAGCTCGTGTGAAGTTTTTATCGAAGTCTCAATGCAGGACAAATTTTCACGTTCACTATATTTTGTAGCAAAAAGTAACCGAGAGCCACAACAATATCTCGCTTTATTTTTATCCCCCGAAACACGCAAACAGCCGTTTGAAAAAGTGCAACTCAAAATGACCCGGTGTAATTATTCACACAGCGATGAACTCTTAGCTTTTATAAATTATTCAATTTGGAGATCTTTGAAGGTTATCTCTGGATGCACATTATGCCAAACATATCTTGGTATTCGTTGTATGCTACCTCGATTGTTCTCGGAAACGTTTCGCTATTCGCAACAGTAAACATTTTGTTACCGTATTTGTGGCAAGATTAAACTGGGAGGAAGGAATTACATGACCACGTATTTCCTCAACTTTGCGCCTCCTTTAAGCTTTAAAAGTATACCGTATTTTCCGCCCTAAATACCTAGCGCTACCTAGCTGCCACAGAACTGCGTATAAACTCAACCAGCGCCAAAAATTTCGCGTTTGATGTCATTACTCTTACAATAACAAGCTTCATGTTAAAATGCGCCTACGAAGGTTTATCTTAGATTTTCTAGGCAGATATTTGGGTTTAAGTTTCATAACAGGAATCTAGAATCTCACCTCAGGAAAGATTAGAAGCTTTTGTGAATAATTTGGTTTATCTTTGATGTGAAGGCAGCGACTTCCCTGGGTATACAAAATTCAAGTGTTTGCGTTTACAAGTTTAATAGGGTGAGAGGTGTCAAAAAATTGATTTGTTGAGAAAAAGCTGAAAGGTCATTCAAACTGAAACGAAAATCCCAAACAACGACCCCCTTAGCACGATTTGTTTTGGCCAAGAAAATGTTTGAAGACACAAGAAATCCCTCGATCGAAAACATATATATCAAACTCACTCACCGTTAAGATCGGGCGTCAAACGAAGTGCGAGAGATTCAAATAAAAAACTTGCGTTTCTATTCTGAAATTGTCTTCACAATAGTTCAGTTTTAAATCAGAGATTCGATTAACTGGAGGAAATTGAAACATTCGTCGTATATTTATAAAACATATTTACCACATAATATAATGGGACTGTTTTACTATGCATAGCCTGTCGACCAATCTCGCGCGCACTGAGTGGCGCGAGCATTACCCAACCACGTGACCCTGTAAGCTTCGAGGGCAGATGTGCTCCATCAGGCGGGATCGAATTTAAAAAGATCAAAGCCATTCTGGTTTTCGTTTTTAAAGAAAAATAAAGAATTGATTTAAAATTAACGGATTAAAGGATCTTTCAAATAATTTCAAAACACAGATCGTGTTGTAAAATGAACATGGTTTCTAGGATTAATTTCCACGTGAGTGCAATCGGAACACGTTTGCGTGCCGGCAAAATTTTGCGTGCTCGAACTACGAGTGGATTTTGTAGTTCTTACTTAGCTTCGTTTAGTGTCAGATTTCATGGGCTGTGTTTGTTAGAGCAATACAACGCACGCCCTTCTTACCAACAATTCTCTTCGCTTCTTGAATTGTTACAAAATTTCCAATTGTATTTTTTTTATCCACGATTTTTTTTTGAGTTCTCGGCACTTTTCCGAAGTAAAAACAAGGTAACGACTAAGTTACAACCTGTCAGAATAGTGCGCTTTTTTAAAACTGGTGTTAGTTAATAGAGATATAAAGATATTTTCATTAATTTATCGAAAGGATTGTGAATTGCTGTTGATTCTTGTTTTGTTTTCAATTCATGGACGTTGATTCTGCCCAAACTAAATCTGTTACTGATTTAGTCGCAAACTACTTCTAATATCCTCAATTTATGCAGCATTTACCTTCAATATTTTCGTTACTCGGATCGAATGGTCTCAAAAAATATATTTGTTAATAGGCAAGAAAAAAAGTCGTAAAAACCGTATCTTTTAAACCTGTCGATGTGTATACTTGTTATAAATCTATGAATGTATAAAGAGATAAAGACACCCACCAGAAATTATTTCAACTAAAACTCTTAGGAAATCCCAGAATGTTTGAACAATTATTCAATGTTATAAATACAAGAGTTCTGATTTCATAAAATGGATTAAACTCCTTACAATATCCTGCTCTGGTACTCCGGACATCGACAGGGTGTCTCGCCCATGCGAATTAAACTGAAAAGTAAATTCCGATAAAGGGGGCTGGAATGGGTCCAACCCTCTCCAAGATTTAACAGCGAAGAATTTACTTGAGCTGCCGTGTTTTTGAAAATAAAAAAGCGAAGAACGATGGCTTGCGCTTGGAAAGTGGCAGAAACAAATCGTGTGTTATGACGGCGCACTTGAAAACCAACAGGCAAGCACGATTTTTGTCGAATTTAAATAACACTTTAAGAGGATCAGCTATGATACACAAAACCTCGAAACATTATCCACCGGCTCGCTCAATCTGATCAAAGTGTATAAAACATGAAAAAGGTTAACAAGTGAGGTTTAATTGCGAGATAAAAACTATTTTTAAATAAAGTTTTGTCAAGGGCCTTTCTCTTGCAATCATGATATGTACATGTCGGGTTTTGCATGAACATTATGTACGGCTCCGTAGATAAAGTTCACTGGTCTTTATAAGAAAGGGTGCTAAATATTTAAGCTTAGCTAAAAAATAAAGAATTGTCAATACATCGTAAGTCTTATACGCTCCGTGTGATAATAAAAAATGAAATCATATTTCTAAACAACAAAGATGCCAAGAATCTTCCTAGGTGTCAATTATGATCACGACCACACTTTGAAAAACCGATCTTCGAAAAAATAAATATCGTCAAATATGTCTTCACAAAAAATATAATCAGACGTAGAAATTTCATTTTAAAGTCCTATATCAAACAAATCACTTTCTTCTCTAAATTCATGTCTTTTATATCGATAAGGACCATAATGTTAAGCCCGTATTTTGCGAGGCGGATTGATATCAAATTTGTTCACTTTTGAAGAACGATGGAATCGGCTTTCTGTAATCTTGGTATCTTTCAGTTGACAGTCGTTGAATTTTGTCTCACAACAATCTTTAAAAGCGACAGCCGCGAACATGGGATGAACAACATTTATTTCATCGGGTAAAATCTAATTCAACATGGATAAGCAAAAAATATATATCATATAAAGTTTTAAAAATCCCACCTTTTTACCGCCTGTCGTTCGCCTGTGGAATCAATTTCTGCTTATTAAATCTTTTTAAGCAGGACGCGATAACAAGTTTTGCTGTCCAACTTTCTTCACAATTCGTCTGGTTTGATCGGCAAGGCTTTTAAAAACTTTATTTGAGGAAAGGAAGTTTTTTAATCCAGTAGCACTCTTCGGTTATGTTAATAATCGGACCATATCAGTGATTTTTTTTAGGATGATCTTTAATTTGTTTATTTCAAAGGCAGGGCGCGGCGGTGTGCATGAATGTTATGATGCAGGACCAAACTTAAAACCTAGTCAGGAAGAAGCTTAGTGTTCGTTTTTTTTTTCTTGTAAAACGCATTAATTTCTAATAAGGAAGAAATGAGTTGAATACATAAACATTAGTGCAAAGAATAGCCAGACAAAGTGCGGTGATTTGAGTTGAATGCGATTTTCATTTTCAATATTAATCAATGGGAAACGATTTACTCTGTCAACAGCGAGGCGTTCGTATTGTGGGTGTGATAACGATCAAGGCATACATATTTCATGGAGGAAACACATTTCAAAAACCCTGCCACGACTTAGATTTCTGGACCTGATACGCTGTGTTTTGGCTTGTAAGGCGCACTTTGCATAAACAATTCGACCACCGAATTCCGACTTCCGGAGTTGCGAGTTCCATATGACCTGCAATCGCGCTCGGATTTTGGAAGTGCTTTGCTATCGCTTGATCTGTTATCTGCTTTCCTTAAAGTTTTCATCTTGAGAGGAGATGAGGACTGAGAAATCTAATATCGCGTTTGTTTCCTGTTTTCTTAACTTTTTCCCCTTAATCTTACGTTGGAAACTTAACTATACGAGTGGTTTTCTTTGTTACTGACAAACTTATTGAAAACCATAGCGCACTTATTTGGAATTTTCTCGGAAAAATATCTGATATATTTCCGCCGACGAAAACAGCGCATTAATAATAAGAATATTAATCACTTCCTTAAAAACGCTTTTAAAAATCAAAATGTCCTTGCTTGTCAGCGACAAAAATCTTATCAGTCTTAACCTAGCATTCGACATTAAAAATATTGAAAGCAAACTTACGTCCGCTCGTTTTGAACTCAGTCCACATTTATTCATCTTCTTTCTTTTTATTTCAACGATATTTTAATTAAAGGCTCAGATTTTTTTCCAAAGAAAATATATGCTACAAAAATGCTACAACAAGTTTAGCCTGTTGCAACAAAGGCAAAGAATTATTTTTGTCAGTCACAAAAAAAACATAGTTGTTGATATCTTGGCTGTATGCTTGATCAGTGTGATATATCTCACTTTAAGTGCCTTTTTCGACACATTTTCACTCGCAATCTCTGCACATTCAAAGATATCATGAAATACAACTCCTTACATCAAGAAGGTGATCAGTTAAGTTCCGCGTATACATGCATGACCTTTGCGTGAGTTTTTTGTCTGTTTTGGTTTACATGCGTCACAAAATTTACGCGATAGGCCGCGCGAAAACTTAAAATCGCGCACACACGCACGCAAAACTAAGGAAGCACGCTCGCACCTTCTCTTCTTATCGATCAATTGAAGGCAAATTTTCTATCGATTTCTTCGCTTCATTAATAGAAACAAGCGCAAACTTAACTAAACGTGCTGACTAGCAGCATGCCCTCAATCAAGACTGAAGGTTCATAAGATTGAATCTCAAAAGTTGGTCGTGAGCATGCCGTTTGGGAAATCCCTCACCAACCTCAATTTTTAATCATCCTTCCCGCATCGTTAATGAGCGTCTAAACTAACAATTATAGGAGGGAAAAAGTCTGGTTTTGTAAAATACTAAAAACGTAGCGGCACTATAGAAACGTTGAGTGCTCAAAAGCCTTCATATGAGTAACCACTTTTTATGATTATGAAACCACAAACTCAAAAGCTAGAACCACATTCATACATGTAGCTTAATCATAATCAGCACCACATGAAAACACTGCTTATAAATTTAAATTGATCGAGAGATCACACTGTGGGATTTTGTCCACGAACATGTCTTAAGCTGGGGCGGCGAAACTTGTAGGACTTCACGACAATATTTTCAGAAACGTTTAAATGATAAAAGCACTGAATAAAAGACTATTTATTGTCGCAATAATATATTCGTTTTTTTTTAATATTTCAGTTTGTAAAGATCATCACTCGCATGATAATCTGTGAACAGGCTCCATTTTTTTTTTTTTTGGGGGGGGGGGGGGGGGGGCGGCGATGGGGTATGGGCTTGACAGAAAATTGGCGAGCGAATTACTGAGAAGGGGAAAATAGGAGGTCCCCCTAGAAGAAGCCTTAATCACAAGATGGCGGAACAACTCCATTATATATTTAGGTGCCCGGATGTACCACGGCTACCCATACTAGAACTATACGATCATTATACAGTTTATGTCCACCAATAAAACCTAAGTCAGTACATTCTGCGTTTAACGTCATGAACGCAATAGGTAGTTATACTGCAGACTTTGACTTTCCGGCGCTTCAAAGCGCGAATTTGAAGCTTTACGAAATATTATATATAAACTGTTAAATATTTAACAGCTTGCGAGTTACTGAGGCAAGAAACTGTCCGATAAGACTACAAACCATCAACCTGTTCACTCTCAGAATCGACACTGTTAGTTTTTCCTCGTGTAGTGCAGTGGCGGATTCAGTCTCTACCCCCCCCCCCCCCTCCCCCACCCCCCACTTACTCTTACTCCCTACTCCTCTTACGGTGGAGTCGAGATCCCCCACTGTAGTGCATATAGTTCTAACCATTGTACTTTCTTGTTCTAACCGTGGAGTCTGTGGATGATGTTTGGTTCCCGATGTTTTGCAAATTGAATTTTATTTTTCTTGCTGACATGAAACACTGTGAGACTCGACACACGAATGGCCTCGGATTCTGTTGTTGTTTTTTCATAAACTCAGTGCATGAACCAGAAGAGAAGACCTTGTTTCTCCATACAGTTCCAATATATTAACCCTTTCACTCCCAAGAGTGCCAAAATTCAAAATTTAAGAAAAATCCCAAATTTCAGTTTGTAAAATGTTGAAAAACAAACTGGTAGCATGTAAAAGTACTGCCGAAGAGGTTTCATTTGAATAGTCACACCATAGGATTTCATCCACAGACTCAAAAGTTAGAACAAATGGTACCATGCAAAAGTACTGCCGAAGAGGTTTCATTTGAATAGTCACACCATTCCACAGACTCAAAAGTTAAAACTACATTTGATTGACTCTGAGAGTGTCAGCGTGTGTTTTATCGAACTTCGTGTATCCGCGTGAAGTGATAATAAGAAACCAAATCATCGTCTAAGTCGGGCATATTATCTCGAACTCACCCCTGTAATTTATTATACATATATTTATTTGTACCCTGTAAATTCTTACTCTGGCATCCGCCCAGCCTCGCCCTTGATAATATGACTAATAAATTCTCAGAACGCTAAACAAAATATCAATTTGATTGATACCCCTTAGTAATATCTTAAATGTTTTAACCTCTTTACTGCCAAGAAAAGAAAATTCCTAAATCTCATTTTGCCAAATCGTGAAAAATAAGCAGCTCAAAAGGAAAGTAGGTCTGAAAAGTCTTCATTTGAACAGTCACACTGAAGGTTTCATCCACAGCTCAGACACAAAAGTGAGGACCACTTTGTACAGCATAACAAACAGCATCGCGAGTAAAGTAATGCTCAGTAGCTTTAATTTGAATCATCATACTTAAGGATTTCATCCACAGACTCAAAAGTGAGGACCACTTTGTACAGCATCTTGATAAACAACATTGCTAGAAAGCACTGCTCAATAGCTTTAATTTGAATCGTCATACGGATTTCATCCCGAAACTTTATAGTTAGAAGCACTTTGCACAGCATAACAAACAGTACTGTAAAGTAAAGTACTGCTCAATCGTCATCCAGAGACCCCACATCTTCAGTGGACGTGAAAGAGACAAGATAACGATTGCCAAGTATATATTAGTTCATCTCTCAGAAAAAATGTGAAGAATCTTAATATATAACGTCTACTTACAAAGGTAAACATAGATCATGTGTTATTAAATTCTCTTGTTCGGTTCGTATTGGGAAAATATTGTTTTGAAGACAAAAAAAGAGCAAGACTAATATTTTTCTATTACGTAGCGAACAAGATAATTTAATAAACTAGATTTTGTTATTATTGTGACTTTTTTTTACAAAATTAACTGCATTTTTTCATGCCACTTTCGTAGAAGTTTCGCCAGAATTGAACCCCTCAGAATTCTCATTTGAGCCAAATAATATGGGATTACTTTTGACAAATGAATGCGATCAACAAATAGGTCCGCAAAAAAAAAAAAACATACAGTTTGCTGTTTTGAAGGTAACTCTCACGTTCTAATTAGAAGCAAACAATTCAAAACAAAACTGTTGTTTTAGCGACACCCCAACTTGGGTTACAAAAACAGCTGGTCAATTTCGTTGTTAAAAAAAGTAGAAATCACTGTTTATTATTTTCTCAACCTTTTCCCACGCTATCATCGGAATTTTCCTAAGATAGTGAAAACTGACACGAGTCCTTCTCAGTGTTTGATTGACCCTATTGTGAATGAGGAAAAAATGCTTTTTGACAAGGTGAGAAAACAAATTCTCCTGCTAGGCTTACTCTCAGAAAAGATTTGGAGTGGTTTTAAATTAAAGCAACAGTTGTCGTAAGAATTCGATTGAAACATAAACAAATTTTAAGTGAAACATGAACATGGCATATTATATGGGGAGGGGGGAGGGGGATAGACGAGGGAGTGGGGTGCGGTACTGTGTACTGATAACCAGGACTGTTCTACCTCGATCCCTTTGAACGTCCTCCAAAACACTGACATAATTAACAAGCCATGGCGTCAGTATCTGTTTTACCAGTGAATACAACAACTAGCTTAAAAAAGGTACCGCGTTTTAAGAAAAAAAAATACCAGCGACATTTTCGAGAATTTCTACCTGAGAAAATGAAAAAAAAAAAAAAAAAAACTGGCGGAAATAGTTCTTACCTGTTGAATTGTCGCTCGCAAAGAGTTATTCGAGGTCAGCAAGAGTCGGTGCTCAGTGGCGGAGTCAGACTTGATCTTAACGGGAAAAGGGGGACGGTTGGAGTGGCGGCGACACGGAGTAAAAATTTTGGCGGTTGAAAAAAAATCGGCAATTATGGCCTCATGTTTTGTGCCAGATAGGCGTGGGTGGATGGGGGGGGGGGGGGGGGGGGGGAGTGTATTCCCCTAGATCCGGCGCAGATAGCACATAATAGTTGGCGGACAATTCAGTATGAAATGATTTATTTTAATTCCAATTTGAACGGAAGAGAGCGCATATTAGTTCTTTCATATCGGCCTTACGGCGCCTTTCAATGACACGCGACCTCTGTTTTACCAGTGAATACAACAACCAGCTTAAAAACGTACCGCGTTTTAAGAAAAAAATACTAGCGACATTTTCGAGAATTTCTACCTGAGAAAATGAAAAAAATAAACTGGCGGAAATAGTTACTACCTGTTGAATTGTCGCTCGCAAAGAGTTATTCGAGGTCGGCAAGAGTCGGTGCTCAGTGGCGGAGTCAGACTTGTTCTTAGCGGGAGAAGAGGGAGGGTTGGAGGGAGAATGAATAAGTGGCGACGACACGGAGTAAAAATTTTGGCGGTTTAAAAAAAAAATCGGCAATTATGGCCTTATGTTTTGTGCCAGATAGGCGTGGGGGGGGGGGGGGGGGGATGGGGGGGATGGACTCCTCCCCTAGATCCGGCGCAGATAGCACATAATAGTTGGCGGTTAATTCAGTATTAAGTGATTTATTTTAATTCCAATTTGAACGGAAGAGAGCGCATATTAGTTCCTTCATATCGGCCTTACGGCGCCTTTCAATGACACGCGACCTCTGCAAATTCAAAGCCAAACTAAGGTTTATGTTTTACGCTGCCGGCCGTCAATGATAACTATAACGACAAACCTTGGAGCCCTGAAAACAAACTAACAAAACGGATCGAAATCCACCAATCACAATCCACAAACATAATCTTTACGCATTACGCGTAAAACATCGCCGGTTATCAGTTTCCTGAGATGTCCGCTTTGATATGTGCGGCGGTAAACAAAAACGAAAATAAACTGTTGGTTTTGTTTTTTACTTTAGAGTGTTAATGAAGAGCGCAATAAAGGTTTGATCTAGCACGGAAAAGGTAACATGATCAACACGCCTTAGCGCGCATGGGGAAGGAGAGCATTATAAATAATCACTTGGACGAATACTGACTTCCGTCCTGTTTTGATATTGCGCACTTCCGTTCACGAAAAGAAATGTCTACTAAACGCTACTCTACTGCTTTACTTAGTGTTCTCGATCCTGACAGTGTTGCGTCCCTTGCGATATTTCCTCGACGTCTCCGTTATGTTGATATTAACTCTATGATATTCGATTTTTTTAATCTTTAGCATTTCACGATTTGTCACCTTAACTCTATGCAGGCATTTCAATTTTATATAATAGACATTCATTTTAATTATTTACTTGCGTAGTACTTTTCAATTAGTTTTTTTTTTAAGGGTACACTTTAGTTAAAGCCGCGCTCTGTTGTGTTGTCCCGCACCATGTATTTTCGTTTTTATTGCTTTAAAAGTTACCGCATGTAAATAAAAACCGTCATTACTGGTATTTTGGTCTTATCCATGTGACATTTGTGGTAAGTCAGGGCCTTGTTTTACAAAGCCGCAAATCTGGGGTTGAATGTTAAAAATATTTTTTGTTTCTCTTGTTTAAAAGACTTTTGCTGTTTAGTTTTTCAGTTATATTTCTAGACTTGTAATAGGTCAATTTGTTAGCGGAAAATAATTTACAGGCACCCTATTGTAAAGTGAGTATAAAGATGAGTGAATTCGAGATTGGCGCTAATCATGGGTTACCTAGAACCTTTGAACAATCTGGATCAGCACAACATTCTATGGTCGATGACTTTTATTTTTCCTGTTTATCTACATGTTTGTCATACTTCACATTACATGAAATCAAATGTTCAACACCGTTATGTAAAGGTTAAATTGTACGTGCTCACAAAAGAAATTTTTCATTCTGTTATTTGCCGCGCCCAGGTTAATGTTAAGAGGACTTACGATTCTAGCGTGGGTTCCTCGAAAGTGCCGAAAACGTTTAGGGCGCGCGATAAGCTGTGTTAAGTTAAGGAGAATGCTTACTATGAACAAAGATACAGCTTTAATTTGTTGATTTTGGTTCCATGCTATGAGATGGGGAATTAAGTTTACGAAGCCAGCTGGCTTCTGACGAGCTGAGGGCCGCTTGGCTTCTGGAGACATTTACCCCCTGTCCGGCAGAGGGTTTAAGAAATTCTCTACTCCTCACCCTTTCACTCCAAGATACCTTGAATCAGGTATTAGTTCTCCGGGCGAGACTGGAACCAAGCAGGATATAACAGCAGAGCTGAACTGCGTATTACGGAACATCAAAATAGCGACACTGAATGGCAGAATAGCAAAACAAAACAATTGAATAATGAGCAAAACAGACCAGCAAAACTGAACAGCGTAATACCAAACGAAAATAGCAAGATAGCAAAAATGAACAACAGAACAGTAAAACTGAATTTTGACCCGGATAAACCTCTTTATATAATTTTTTCCACATTGAACCGAATTTACAGGCCTTGGCACCAATAGTACCAAAGTAGTTTGTATTTGACACTTTACTAGATGGAAATCAAACCGTGGGCCAAGACCATATAACACGAATAAAATGGAACAGAAAAGATTTTTGTTTGCGCTCAGGTTCGCCAAAGACGCAAATGGAGAAGCTCAGCTTACTTTGTGTCTTATTTTATTGTGTTGTTTTTAAGCTCGTGTGCAGCCTCGCTGAAAAGTTAGTATTTCAAAGTCAATCGGGAATCAGGGGTTGTGGAGGATGATAATTTTTTGAGCGATTTGCTGTGAACTGCCTTGTTAAATTAGAGCAGTTTTCAATTGAGTGTAATTACTCTGACCAATCACAGCAGTCGAAAACAATCCAATGAACCAATCAGAGCTCGAAGCAATTACATGTGGGCGGCGCCAAGCGCGGGAAAACGCGTGCGAGCAAGTCACGATTGGTTTTGGTTTAACTTCTGATTGGTCGAGAAAGTGGCGCGAGATTTTTTAGCCAATCACAAAGCGTAGCAATGAAAAACCAAAGCAATGGTGTAATTACTTTTCACACTCAATTGACAACTGCTCTATTAGTGCTGTAAATCGGAAATATCTACTGCCCCTATTAGAAATCAGTGAAAGAGTTCAGAATTTTATCCGCAAAGACGGTTGAGTTAGGTCAAACAAAACAAAAAACTTACTAACCCGCATTTGAAAGACGACAAAGCGGAGCAATGTCACGGATAATCTCTTCTTTGCACATCTTTGGAGAGGAGGATTGTATTTCTGCCATCCTGGTTGGGTTAAGAAGCTGAGAAACTGAAACTGACCAAAACGGAGCAGCACAACACTGGATGATTCATTGCTCACCTGGGTATGGGCATAGTTACAGCTGGTCGAAGCTATATTTAATTATCGGGACATGCTTAAAAGTTCCGATAAGAATCTGCTTCATCATGACAATTATTTGAAATAGTCAAAACTAAACAAGGTGAACTACGCACGATAAACATGTGATTTCCGTCTTGCCGGGCGTAACAACGAGAAAACAAATAACTCGAACACCAAATGATGATAATGCTGAATATAATAGCTTTGATTTGCAGAAATGCAGGTAAGTATGGCTTAACGAGTACTTCATATTTGACAGAGTTGTTTGTCGTTTTCATATTACTTCATATGTAACAGAATTTCGTGTGTTTTGATGAACTTTTATAGTTAAGGACACTTTGTGATGCCAGTCATGGAGTAGCGTGGCCTCCGCTCTGCCTGCATTTCTGGACACCCCTTTCGAAAGGGCTGGGGTACGCCCTTGGGTGGGGGTGATAGAATCTCAGTTATCTGCTAAATTTTCAACATTTAATCATGTATTAACTCGTCAAATGACTACAAAACCTTTCTTAAGATAGCGATGTTAAGCTTTTTATTATGGCGTTTTTATGTTAAATATGGAATAATTGAACTTACTCTTCGTATGTGCTCAAGTAAACATAGCAACTATGCAATAGAACCATTACTCAGTTTCTTACCTGGTTCGCTTTGAGAAATTAAAAAAAAGTAGATCTGACATTCATTTTGGTTTATATTTGTTTGACATCTAAATTTAAATTTGTCGAACATAGACCAGCTCGGCTAACCGGGCCTGCCCGGCTCATATAATCAGGCTCTTAGGCACGAAATTGTGGGTTTGATTGCATTTAACTTCAGACGAGCACCTCAGTGGCTAGGTATCACGCAAATGATCTGTGAATGACTTGATAAAAACATTTTCATTCAGATGACTGAACAAAATCAGAACAGTAACCAAAGCTTTTGATTGGCTAATTATGCAATTCAGTACAGTGATTACTTCAACGTTCATACAAAAATTACTGTACCACTCTATTCTCTTCTAAGAAAAAGTAATGATTATTACATTCGATAAATTAGCGGCACAACCTTGACATAGACAACGTGAAATAAATGTTCATAACGGTCCATTTAGAAGGTAAGAATTTGTCGCATCCGACATATTTACAACACAAAATGCTACAAATTGTCAATAGGACTCGATTCGTAAATACTGAGATTTCGCGAACTCCATAGCTATAGCCAATACTGACACAATGTGCATAGCGGCACCTTGAGACACCTGTGCATTTCAATGAAGGCATTTAAAGCATGTCTTGATGTCTTGTGACCAGCTGTCGTTTGATTTTCAGTTTTTCAGAAGTAGCTGGTGTCGTGAGATAGACAGAGAAAAGAAACATACAGCTCTTCTTGTTGTTTAAAAACGGATCGATGTTACGTATAAATATTTGATGTATTATCACGTAATAGTTGAATTTGAATGAAATAGTAAGCGTTTCAAAGGAGGGATAAAAGACGAAAAATTACGGATTTTTGAAACTCATTATTAAAGTGCCCATCTACTTATTATTCCTTAACTGTTAACGAGAAAGTGAAAACCTCTTTAGTAAAGCGGTGTTTGAGTGTCGTAAGACCAAAACCACTCTGGCCAATCACAACTGACGTAGATCTTATGAACCAATCAAAACTTGTAGCAAATACATGCAGCCGACGCCAAGCGCGGGAAAACGCACGCAGACAAGTTACGTGGTTTGGTTTCACTTCTGATTTGTTTCTCACGTGACATCCGATCATACTTAACCCTTTCATTCCCAGAGTCAATTATGGAGACATGTAGTGTAGTTCTAACTTTTTAGTCTGTGGATGGAAACCTATGATGTGACCATTCAAATGAAACCTTTTCAGCAGTAGTTTTGCATGGTACCATTTATTTTTTAATATTTTACAAAATGAAATTTGGGATTTTTCTTGAATTTTCGTGTTTGGCGCTCTTGGGAGTTAAAGGGTTAAGCAATCCACGCATACATATTTTATATATAAATGCCGAAACAGGCACTTTTCTGACACGAAAAGCTGTTACCAATCAAAATACTTACTGACTGTTTACCAACAGAGTCAATTTTTGTTTAGCGATAAAGAATGTTGGCTTGTGTTTGCATAAGATAACCTTGTTTAAGTCATGAGGCACAGCGCTGTAAACTTTGTGCTTGATAATCTTTAAATGTATTTAGAACACTTAGATCACCAACAAAATAAGCTAAAATGTTTACACAAATCGTGTTTTAGTTTTCTTTGTACTTGTTGCTTATCCGCTTCATAATATTTTGATACTGTGTCACATTTCAAGAAAGAATCCAAGAAAAATTCCTCCCAAAGTCTTCGAAAATAAAATTTACAGACCAACGGAACAACACGGCTGCACAGATGTAAATGTTTCAGAGAAATCAAACAGTTTGAAAATTATCTGACATCGAAAACAACGTTTGATCCCACGCCATCGCGTTTGCTTTCAAAATTAGGGAAATAACCTTAGACCACAAAACATTCAATATTTTTGTACGAGCGCCACCAAAAAAAGCGGCGACAGCGACTAAACAAATTGACACCTAAATAAAGTTCTTACTTACTTAAGCGGCGGAAAAGAACTGGGGCGAGTCGTGCGCGTGAGGCTCGAGCGAGAGAACCTTTGCAACTCCCTCTAATTGGCAGCTGGTGCATTAAAAAAGCCATCAAATCAATTAATAAGTTAACAGGAACAAATTGATGAAACAAAACACAATGCAAGAGACAGAGTCCAAATTGGTTTCATTTCGTTCTGTCAACAAGACGGTTTTAACCCGTTAATTCCAGATGAACGGGCTTAATCTTTGTTTAAGAAACTGCTAGTTTACATGTACTTTCTAAAGGGTGATTTATAGATTAAAACAACTGGGCTGCTGAAAGATTTATGATCGGCTACAAATAACATTTTCATACAAAAAACATTTTCAGCTCAAAAAGATAAATAAGAACATGTTTAGTGAATAATACTTCTTTAACAATGTTAACCAAAAAAAATAATAGAATCCGGCTAAAACAACCTGACAATGGATAGCACTAATTTATTGCTAACGTATTGTTTTTTTTTTTTTCACAAGCTTATTTACTTTTCAAACATGTTTAGGATGAATTGAATACCGAGGCAGCTGCCAGTTTTGCAAACCGTATGTCTATGTAAATATTTGCCTAGCCTTTCACAAAACACAGTGACTGTCCATTTATTTGTTCACGTAATATAAATACGTATGTCGTGAGCGTTTTGGCTATGAATATGGCCGATGTAAACTCAGCCGTTGTTTTTAAAGTAACCAAACGCCACGCTAAGCGGGCAGATTTCCAGTAAACAATTTCTACTGTCATTGTCGCTGGGTTAGAAATTTCTTGATATAGCTTATCGGTTTAATTTACAGAAAGAATGAAAAACAAAAAAGCCATATTTTCAATTATAAAATCATGCCTTCGCATTGTTTCTACCCAACAATAGTGTGCCCACAACGACTAGACGATACAGCGGCATAAACGTTAACCACGCTTCGATTATTGCCGATAGTTTTAATAATTTTGACCTTTTCTTTTCCATAGTCAACCGTTATAAGACACAGTACAACTTATGTGCCGAAAACATCACATTTCCTTATTTCACACTCTCGGTTTTCCCTCGTCGTGTTCCCGTAGTTTTTCTCTAAATTTCTGAGCTTGGAACAGAGGCAACGAAAGATCGATCACTTTTAATTTTGTTATTAAATTTGTGATCGATTTATAATTTGGTTGAACAAGACTGATAACAGGCTGATAACATTACTATAATTAGTTTTTTCAAACTTTTTTTTTAGCTTTTGCGCTCAATACAACCAGTTACCTTTGTTTTGAAACGATCGCCAAGAATTAGTTAGATTTATTATGATTACAAGTGCCGGAGGCAATGTAAAACAAAAATAGTTTAAATTAACATGTTTTTAAACCTTGTTGGATTTAAACACGAGGGAAATTTTTTATATGATATCAGTTTTATCTTTAGTCTACATTCATTCGACTTTCCAAACACCTCTAAGAAAAATCTGTGTAGGGGAAAGGGAGGGTGCAGAATATTCTGCAGAGAAGTTTGTTGTTCCATTTTAGCGTCACATTAAAAGACAGGCATTTTTTAGGGACAAATGTCAGCACTATAAATAAAATCGTCCAAGCTGGCATAAAACGAAAGTTGTTTTTCATTTTGAATAGTTTATTACGATTTAATAATAATTGTTAACGCCATTTAATTCCTGTTGTTTTTTCATTTGGTGCTAACAAAACGATGTAGAAGATAAAGACATTCTGGTTTAAAATCAAGTCAGTATTCTTGCGACATTCATTTTATGTTGTTTTGTTAGTCTACAAAGATGACTGCTTTTCTGTATTACATTTAAAATGTGCACCGGATTATAGACCATCTGGTAGCTGGTACTACTTGAAAACCTACAAAAAATAAACAAGCAAAAAGGAAGAAAAAAGGTTTTAACCTTGTCAATTAAATGTGTAGTTGTGTGCGGTGTCACGATGTTTTGCTCCATTCGCCGGAGAATAAGTAGCGGTTGATGACGAGTCAAAGGGTCGCCAAGTTGACAATTCGCTTATTACTACCCGCTGAGTTGAAGATATGTATCTAATCTATTTTCCTTCCATTTCTAAGCATGGGAAATAAACTTTTAAAAGACACAATGTGCGGGACAACTTTGTTTATTGCTTGCCCATCGTATACTGCCCGACTTTTGTCCGTTGTTCTGCATGATGGCGTTATCCACTCTTTCTTGTTCAGAGGGAATATTCATTAACCAAAGAAACAAAAACAATCAGTGATCGCATGAAAAAGTGTTAATCTTTTATTAACTCCCAAGAAGGACAAAAATCGACTTCGTGTATCCACGTGTTGTTTTCTGTATTTTGACCCTTTTTTGTATGTATTTGATGTTACCGTTATTATTTTGCCAAAAGAATAGCTCATGACTGAAAAGATTTATTGTTTTACTTTAGATTTTTAACATGTTAAAACACCGCCGTATCGTTGGCGCCATGTCTCATGCCTTTACAGCGAATCAAGTACCCTAACAAAGGAAATTATATGAAATTATAGAATCATGTGGTTGGTGATGCATTGGATGTGCAAATTTTGCTTATTCCCTCAAAAAACAACAATAGAAATCACAGTAGCCAGAGTCATTTGGATTATACCATGAAATTCAGGTAGCGTAGCTTGAGAGAAAATAAACCTGAGCGACTTGTGGTCACAGGGAATATTGTGCTGAGAATAAAGTGTTTTGTTTTTTCATTTTTGGGTAAGATTGCAAGACATTTTATTGTACTATTTAACCTGAACTAAATACCAGTTATCATTTCACAACAAACTTTCAGATGAAAGAAAATTCAGGGTTTTTTGACCGACAAATGTCAATGCTTTGATCAAAGTCATATATCAGTTGAAGTGTGAAATAAAAATACATTTTTTGCAATAGAGTTTTCTAGAATTGATTATTTACTTTCCTTCTTGAATATAACCAAATTATAGACTGGCTGCCGCTCTAAAGGGATCTAACATTCGACCGACAACTTGCACCGCCGACTGTTGTTTTTCCAATTTAACTTTGTAATCAATTCTGTAAACAATGCCATGTTAAATGAAAGCTACTGAGTAGTACACTCCTGTGATGCAGTTCATTATGCTCTACAAGGTGGTTCTAATTCTTAAATTTGGATTAGCCTGCGTAGCAGGCGCATGAAAATGATATGGGCGCAAGAAAGAACGGCGCGCGCGAGGGAAACACGCGAGGAGGAAAAGAGCGACTGCCCGAGAGGCCCACGAAAATCGTTTCCCGCCCCCAATCCAATTACAATGTAGTTTATGGGCGATGCGTTACAAAGAGGTCTGGATTTAAGTCTTACATGAATCTCTTTAAGCCGTCTGCGAGGCAAAATGACTGTGGCCGAAATATAGCTCGAAGTCTTCATCCTCGCGTGTCTCCCTCGCGCGCCCCGTTCTTTCTTGTACCCATATTATTTTCATGCGCCTTTCATCCTAAAATCCGGGTTTTTTTGCGCCTATTTCAACTTGTTTCAGCATTTTATCGATAGATTTCCCGAACTTATGGTAAAAGTACCATCTTTTTGAAAACATGGTCCTGTGCTTAAATAACATATTTTCTCCTTCCCATAACCCCCCGCTCGCGCTTCGCGCTCGTTCCCAAGCTTCACCTGCTCGCTTTCACACTCATTCCCAAGTTCCTGATAAGAAATGTATGGAGGCAGTATGGAAAATCTGTATAGTCATATTGGGACTTAAACGAGGGGTTTATCCCTCAAATATTAACAGAAAAATACTTTTAGCCTTGCAAGGCCAAACAGTGGAAGAACACAGGGCATGGAAAAAAAATTAAAACTAAGAAAGCTAAAGTGACAGTAATTGGAATAGTATAAATAGCTTATTATCTAACGATTATGCTGAGAAATATTGGCAATTCCTAACAAGGTCACACGTGAGGAATCTGGGTAGGAAGCAAAAGTGAGCATGAGCTATTGGGAAGGGTGAGAGGAAACAAAAGTAAATTCAGAGATTTTCAGGGATAGTTCTCACAATAAACAATTGCTCGAATGAACTCAAGCACGTGAAACACAAGTTTATTATAGGAGAGGGCCACAAGTTTACCAGTTCTCAACTGTAATGTGTCACCCTCGGTAAATAAAGTTATTCATTCATTCATTCATTCTCATTGGATAATCCGAGTAAGGGGATCCCTAAGGTTCTCACGTGAGATCATTCGTAGCTTATACTACTACATAAAAAAACGTTAAGTGTAAACTCTTTCGAGACTGTGTTTGAATGCAAGAATTGAAGTAAGTCACGCTTGATTGATTTTACACAAGCAAATCTGGGTGAAACGCACAGTATCTGGATTCTACCAATAGGTTTAATGCTGATCAGTGCGGGCCCTTCCAGTTTAGTGTGCGCGCAGAATCTAAGAAACAAATGCATTTAGAGTGGAAGTGCATCTGCTTAAACCCGGGTCTTTAAGGAATGCATGTCTGGAGGACATTACGTTTCGTTTCTTAACCAGTACAATCACTACGTTTTGTTGTCTGCTGGCTTGGGCTGGAGAGTTATTTAATCGCGCTAATGGATCCCTCTTTAGCCTTATTGTGAATCTAAAAGTGATTCTCCCTACACGTTTCATTTCTAAAATAAAACATAATTGACCAGCCCTAGCTGACGATGACCGGTCTCATACCACGAGCTACTAAATTTCTACGTATTTTTTTCACGATTCGCAAAAATTGGTTTCCGCAAAAATTTTCTCCACTGTCGATGTTATATATGTTGTGGTGCAATTTTGTCCTTAGTGCAAATTTTATTTTCCTTTGTTTATAACTCATTATCACCCATTTCCATACCCAAAAACAAAGGAAAATAAAATTTGCACCAAGGTCAAAATTGCACCACAACATATACATGCAAACATCATCATTTATCGTGTCGGTGTCCATTTTCTAAAACGTCTCTTTGGTTACGAAAATACCAGTTATAACTTGGGTGATATTATCGTAGATATTACGCTACGGCGAGATGTAATCCTAATAGAATGACACTGATTAAAGTGTTTTACATCTGCATGTTTTTTTCACCCGTTTCGATTGCATGTAAAGTAAAAGTAAAGTCGCGCACCCGAGCCAGAAGGCTCATAACGGCCGGAGCTTAAACCCGGTTTCTATAGCATGAAGCGACTAGGAATATTGCTACTCCCCCCTGGATGGGATGCTAGTCCATCGCAGGGTTACCCCCAGCATTTTGTCGCCGGTACCCATTTATACACCTGGGTGGAGAGAGACATTGTGGAGTAAAGTTTCTTGTCTAAGGAAACAACACGACGGCAGAGACCAGGCTTCGAACCACCGACCTTTAGGTTGAAAGTCCGACGCGCTAACCACTACACCACCGTGCCGCCCACACGATTGCATGTACTCAAATAAAAATCGAAAATGTTGTCAGTTCCAATTGAACTTGACTTCCTGCCCATCGCGAAAATTGATTCCCAGCAAGAAAAAAAAAAAACAGTCTTCCCCAATCGCAAAAATTAGTTCCCGCAAATCATAGAAAAATCGCCCTCCGCAAAAATTAAGGGCCAGCGACGTAATCGAAAGCGAAGTCGGAGTTGGTAGCGTAAAGAGCCTTACGTTCTAGTGTAAATTGAAGTGTCTTAAAAAGAGTGTCTTAATTTTTTAAAAGAACAGTATGTAGGCCGTTTAGACCATTTCTATATATCTTAATTAGTTGTATATAGTTTTCTTACAGCTTATCTTTCTACTCTATTTTATTGATTTAATTGAGGGCCTCTAGTTTTCAGTCCCCGACTGTTACGTGTATTTTCCCTCTGGAAATAAAGTTATTATTTATTTATTTATTTATTTACTTATCGCTTTCGAAGAACGCAATCCTAATTTCGTGTTGGAGACAAATTTGAGATTTTTTTGGCAGACGGTCTTCCAAATGGCCGCCCCTATTGGTTTTTTTCAAGGGCTCATTTTCGCCGGAAATTCCTTCGAACGCGTCTCCGTGATCTGTGATTACTGCTAGTTTATAAGTACGGAGTCGCAATCGGAATCGGAAGGATCAGAAGGTTTCCTTTTTCTTTTCTTACTATCCGCTTAATTAGTTGTACATAGTTTTCTTACAGCTTATCTTTCTACTCTATTTTATTGATTTAATTAAGGGCCACTAGTTTGCAGTCCCCGACTGTTACGTGTATTTTCCCGCTGGAAATAAAGTTATTTATGTATTTGTTTATTTATTTATTTATTTATTTATAAGTACGGAGTCGCAATCGGAATCGGAAGGATCAGAAGGTTTCCTTTTTCTTTCGACTTAGCTTCTGATTCCGTCGCTTAGTATCCGCTTACGTCATTTTGATTTCCACTAGATCGTAAGGTTCTTGCGATTTCGATTCCGCTTACGCCGCTGGTGGGAACCAAGCGTTAGGGGTCCATTACATGACGAATTTCAGCCCGGGCTGAATTTTCCAGCCAGGTTTTTGAAACCGGGCTCTCATGTAATCAGAATGAAATTTCAGCCCGGGGTGAAAAGAGAGGTCACCTGGGTAGAAAAGTGCACTCGGGCGTGCGCAGTGATTTGTTTACAATGAAACAAGATGGCGGCGTGGGCTGTCAGCCCGGGCTGAAATTGGCTACGTAATCGCAACAAAATTCCAGCCCGCCTACCGGGCTGAAATTCGCCATGTAATCGGCCCCTTAGTGCTGCACAGTAGTTGGTTTTACAGAATATGTAATTTCTGGCGTTTGAGTAACGTAGTCAACGAATTAGACAGAAATTGATATTTCTACGGCACGGGAACAGCAGGGGCTGGGCACTATTGTTGTAGTGCATTGTGGGTAGCGTAACTTCGTTATAAACGAAGTATCGCACGTGGTTAGTCATTGCGGCTAGGCCTGCACCATTCGGCTTCAGTTGTTTTCAAAATTTGTATATTATTTTATTTTCCTTATCGCGTTCGAAGAACGCAATCCTAATTTCGTGTTGGAGACAAATTTGAGATTTCTTGGTAGACGGTCTTCCAAATGGCCGCCCCTATTGGTTTTTTTCAGGGGCTCATTTCCGCCGGAAGTTCCTTCGAACGCGTCTCCACGATCTGTGATTACTGCTAGTTTACGATGTAAGATCTTTAGTGCATTTTGTACTTATTGTGTAGTACTATATAGGGCCTCGTAAGATGGGCTGTAGAGTTTGAGCCATGGATCCTACCCAGATTTCCTGCCACATATTTTTCCCCAAAAGGGATTTTTTGGGTGACAGGTTTTTTTTGGCCTCCGTTTAACCGCAGTTTTTTCATTGTATGTGAGTGGTTGATCAGCTCTAGTTCGTCATTACCATTGTATTATTTTTAATTTATTGATTTTGACTACATTGTTAGACAATCATAGTTGTATTGTTGTACTCACATTATTGTAAATATGTAAATATGTCAATGCCGTTGGTGTCCGGCCGAAATGCATTTAAATAAACCTATGGGAGCGTACAATGTCTGCTGTGTAGTGGAGTTGAAATAAATGACGGTTTCTTGGTGTTGCGGATGGTGCGATGACCAAATGACGTAAAACAAAAAATTCAAAAGAAAAAAAAAACAATTTCCTCACCACAACACAAAAGCAAACCGTCAATGGTTTCCGCGACATCAAGAAAGACCCGATAAATCGTTTGTAATGGTCACCTAGTTTTATTGATTGTTTATTGATAACATGCAAAGAAGATTCTCACACGTGGGACCGACCGCTTTCTTAAATAATTGTGAAGGCTTGAGTTTTGCGAACTGAGTAATGGCGGACGGGGTTCGACAGTTTTCAGCCAGCTATTTCTGGACTCAGTAAGCTTATATCGTTGTTCTAAATTATAGCGATTTGTGTAATTATGAACCCATTGAATGAATTGAAGTAAAAAAAATAATAAGTCAAAAAGGAAAACACAAATTGTCGTCGTTGTAGCACTTTAAGCGAAAACCGCCCAGAAAAAGCAAAAAAAAAAACACCTTGATTTGGTGAACAACTTTGCCAGCCAGTCCTGAATATGGATGGAACAGTGAAACGTAATCTATTTCAAAAACAGGGGAAAAGGCAGTAGTAAACTGCATTCATTATGCCTCGAGCATGGAACTTCAAAGACGAAATCTCCATTGGGAATCTACAGTCGAACCTAAAATCTTAGGCCCATTAGGCCCGAGTCAAACGTCGAACTTTACATGTGCCGAATCTAATGCAAATGAACAAGAACAATAGATTTTGCTCATTTGCATTAGATTCGGCACATGTGAAGTTCGACGTTTGAACAGGAAGACCTTAGATAACAACGGCCTGGATCACCTCGGACACCTTATTGAGACTTACATAACAGAGTAACTGGTTAGCTTTCAGTCGAGGTTGGGGTTAGCAGTTTATATAGTTAAAGTTAGGCCTAAGCAACCCGAGAAACTAGGTGGTACAGTGGTACGGTAGGCTATGTAAGCCTAATCCTAGCTGAGGTCACAGGTTCAATCCTGAGTGGGGATTTTAGATTTTCTTTTTTACACTTAAAAATTCATAGGAAATAAAATTCTAAGTGTCGACATTCGTTATATAATTCTCAATAAGTGTCCGAGGTGGTCCAGACCGTTGTTATCTAAGCTCTTCTGTTTGAACCGGGCCTTAGTCGCCAACTACTCCGCTTGAAGGCGGTGTGTACGCGGGACTTACATGGGCTATGTCACCATTTTTAGTGTTACTTTTAAAAATCGAAGACATAGAGGATATTATATGGCCGCGCGAAGATAAGAAATTTCTCTTCGAGCGTTGTAGAAGAGAAGAGAAATTTCGTATCTTCAAGCGGCCATGTAATGTTCTGTTTATTATATAAACGCCAATGAAATCAAACCATTTCACTTTAATGTTTTTTTTTTTGTAGTCTTAAGTAGAACAACGTGTAACAACTAAAAAATGGAAGAAGTACACGACCTTTATTTAAACGCGTGAACGAAATACATATTCCTTTCCTTTACAATGTAATAAGGGCTATCCTAAAATAATTGCCCATAGAATTTTAGATTTCGGAAATTGTGTCGAGACTACTTTGACAAAGGCGCGGTTGCGAAAGGCGCGATTTATTATGAAACCATAGCAACGGTGATCTTTTCACGTGTGAAGATAACATGTTATTCTCACGTGTGAAGATATGAAGTTTACGCGCGAAAGCTCACCTGGTATTTCATTGGTGTTTATATAATAAATATTTATATCAGGGAAAAACCAAACATAATGGACCAGTTCTGTTTAACATTACTCTACCAGTGCTCTAAGATTAAAAATAAGTGTCTTAGGCTGCAGATGGCCAGGATGGAAATGGATTGCAACTTCATAAAAAAAAAAAACGGCCCCTGTCTTGGAAAACTCGCTAAAACTTTGAATGTTTTATTCTCTTTTCGAAAATTTGCTGCTTGATAACTCCTCTTGATGTTCTGTAAGCATTTTGCCGGTGTTCAACAAAGGTACTTAGTTTTAATTTGGGGCAGTTTTGCCAGAAAACTTCAAAAGTCCCTTGACAAAGCTCCTTAAAAACTGCCCAGCTGGGATTCTGCTGCTGGTGGCGGTAACCTCTACCCGGGGAGGCGCGCTACCTGTCATAGATGACATAGCTCCTTTTAAACTGACCAGCTGGGATTCTGTTGCTGGCGGCGGTAACCTCTACCCGGGGAGGCGCGCTACCTGTCATAGATGACATAGCTCCTTTAAAACTGACCAGCTGGGATTCTGTTGCTGGTGGCGGTAACCTCTGCCGGGAGGCGCGCTAGCTGTCATAGATGACGTCATAAATTCCAGGTGCCGAGAAGTCATAATATAAACTACCTTTGCCATTATATCAGCAAAACGTTTAGACCTTCACATGGCTCGGATGACCACAATTAGCACTTTCGTCGTTCTTTTACGACTTTTTAACTACATCATAACCGTTCGAAAGTGGTACACAAGAATCAACAGGCACTACGAAATACAAAATTTTAATAAAACCAATATAAACTATTAAATAAATATAAAAAATAAATAGCTGAAGACGTTATGTACTACAGAGAGACGTCACGAGGTTTACCTAAGTACTATTTATTCTCCCAAAACCCCTCGGGTGTTTGCATCAGGATATCTAAACACAATACGGCTATACGGCTGTTACTCCCGTCTCTCATAAGCCCCCCTTTTTGGAGCAAGAAATTCATTAAGCCCCCCCCCCCCCCCCCCCCAAACACCCCCCTTTCCTTCACAACCCAGACAATCAAAAATATAACGGCTGACTGTATAACCGGCACATTTGTACCGTTCCAATCCGGGCGCAAATTCATGTACGCAGTACTCGCGAGTTTTGGGGAAAATATAGCCGGTAGTTGCACTAAAAATGATCATTATTAAGGTAATCAATGAGTGGTGAACTGCTTGTGTTTCGCTAAATTGTAATAAGCGTCCCCACCCCCCTCATAAAGCACCTGAAATCAATAAGTCCCCCCGGGGGCTTAATAGAGTATTTACGGTAACCTCATCTAGAACAGCTATGCGGCCGTTATACATCAGTAAAATAATGCGCACAATACTGCAATGATAGTTCTCGTAATAATAATAGTAGTTATAGATAGTCATCGTAATAATAATAATGCATAACACTGAGCCTGGATGCTTCTCTATCTACAAGTTGCCACATAGCATAAATGTTTATTGTCAGGGTCCGAGGGCGTTAGAGACCCCAGCCCTCCCAAGATTTCGTGTACCATCTCTAAAAACAATAATATTGCTCTGTGGACTGAAAATAAAAAATTCGTAGAGAAAAGCTTTTTTCGCGAACGAAAACGAGTTTCCACGTAAAAACCTACATTGTACATGCACTTTATAGTTTCCAAACTTCTGAAAAACAAACAACTTCATTGGAAAGAACACACGGTAGGATTTTATCCACAGACTGATCACAAGTTGAACCAGTTTAAATGACTTCAGGCTTCATTCTGGGAAGGAAAACATTACAATTGGCCTTGTACCTAGACTTCTATCTTCTTTCGTTATACGCGTAAAGCCTGGGCGAGTGTGATTCTGTAGCGCCATCGGCGACATCATCAAACTAGAGAACAGGATCAAAACGGGCCAAAAAACGCCCAGACTAGACAATGCTCGATTAAAAATTGTCTATGTACAGTTGGCAAGTGAAAGAAAAAACGGCGTCTTGTGAGTACGGTGTATTAACCGGGTATACCATTGACCAGGAACACTTTGGCCGAAGAACCAGCACTCCGACTGCTGAGCGAATACATCTACAACACAAGGAGGGAATGATGGTTATTAGATCAGCGCTATATTACATGTAGTTTCGAAAGAAACTGTGGGGCGTACTTCCATTCTGGCCTTCAGTAATGGTGAAGGATAATGGAGGGATAGTTAGCTGATATGCGACGCATTAGTTCCAAATGAAACTGTTTCATGCGGGGAGTCCAAACAAAGCTCTGGTTTTCAACCGCGTCAATCTATTAGGGTCAATAGTTTAAGTCCTAATCGCAGTCCTCCAGCTGTTTACATCAAACACTTTGCAGTTTTTCTCTCTCGCTTTCTCTCCATCCAGGTGTATCATGGGTACTGCCGAAATATTTCAGGGCAAAGTGAGATTAAAGAGTTTTTAATGTTAGCTTCTAACGAAACTGTTGTATGAAGATGGGGTGCCCTTTCTAAGTATATCAAAATACCATTCATTCATCTTTTCTACCATAGTTTGTTTGTGCGAGAGAAGATCAAACATCTGTACTAAAGAGGAGCCGTTACACGTTTCAGATCGGTGGCAATCACGACATCAAACGCGCCATGATCAGGGAAACTTAAATATGATTCCTTTCATGTGACTACCATATGAATGTAACTGGCATGAATTAAAAGTACAATGATGCTGACATTGAATATCGTGACCATTCAGAAAACGGTGAACGGAGGGGATACAGTATGTAACCGATTCCACAACTAGAACTCAGTTGTTACATACATACATACACACATACATACATATAACTTTATTTAAACTCGGTAAAATCATTCAGTATATAAAAAGTGATAATTATATCAAAAAATATATATACACACTTCACTTACTGTTTTACAAAGTTGCCGAGTGGGAAACCGATGATTGAAATAGTCGGTTTATTTCCCTTTTAAATTGCCCTATGGAATGGACATTCCTTACATCTTGTGGTAAGGAGTTTCACAACTGAGCCCCGCTATAGCTAAAGCTACGCTTAAGATAATTGGTGCATGGCTTGGGCAATGTTAGTTTACCGCACGAATTTCGTAAATTGTAATTTGTGCTTCGTGCATTGAATAGGTCCTGAAAGTACACTGGGGCTAATTTATTGAGGGACTTAAACATCACAACTGCCTACATACATGTATGAAAAAAAAAGCCTTATTTTCAAATAGGACGACACCATCACACAAATACAGGTTACATGTATATCGTAGAACTCGTTTAAAGCCCTACCTTTCGTCCTTTGGTTTCAATTCCACGTAAGAAGAGAGGATGTCTGTACAACGCATGTGCGTACATTGCTTCTCTGAATTCCTGTGCCACAGCATTCTGCGCCCATTCCGCTCGCTTGTAAGACTCATTTTTCTACCACAAACAATGGGAAACTAATCAGCAGATTTAATTCATCGATCATCGAACGCAAGTGGAAGAGGAATACAACCATGTATCTTTAACCCTTTCACTCCCAGAGTCAATTTTGAAGACAAGTAGTGTTGTTCTAACTTTTGAGTCTGTCGAAGAAATCCTATGGTGTGACCATTCAAATGAAACCTCTTCAGCAGTACTTTTGCATGGTACCATTTGTTCTAACTTTTGAGTCTGTGGACGAAATCCTATGGTGTGACCATTCAAATGAAACCTCTTCAGCAGTACTTTTGCATGGTACCATTTGTTCTAACTTTTGAGTCTGTCGACGAAATCCTATGGTGTGACCATTCAAATGAAACCTCTTTGGCAGTACTTTTGCATGGTACCATTTAATATTTTACAAAATGAAATTTTGGATTTTTGGCACTCTTGGGAGAAAGGGGTTAGATGAGTGATAGCCGTCTCTTGTATAATTGCCCCCACACCTGGATTACTCGCTACTCTTTTTATGAAACGTTTCAAAATCATTGTCCCAAGTCTTAATCTAATAACCTCACTGTTAAATATACCCTCTTTAAAGAGTGCTTTCGTCTCCGTCTACGCTAAAACAAAGAAATAGATTTGGCCAATACTCATGCAGTGAACAATCTTGGTGAATGAGATAATTTTTAACATTCTAACGAATAAACTGAAACAGACAGCGTTTGGGCAACAAATAAGACAATTCCACCGAACGTGAGGCAAAAATGTACAGTCTAGACATTAAGCAGAGGTGGAATAGTCTGCAATTACCACAAGGGTAAGATACAGAACTTACAAGATCAGCCAGAGGGTAGCGCTGTGTAACAGGCTCATCCAAGTCCAGGTGTTTGAGTTGTATATGAACTTGTCCTAATGAACTGTTGCTTCCCACTAATTCTTTGTCAAGGAGGTGAAACAGCACAGCTCTGTCAAGGTAAACATGACTGCTTAAGCAACATAGCACGTTTTTTTTTGTCTAACAGCGTTATCAATTAAACCGTAACACAAAAAAGCTGTCAGGGGGTACCAGGGGCGAATTTAAGGGAAGCCCCCCCCCCATAAACTATGGCATTCTTTAGAGAACACCTGGAAGACTCTAAAGAATGCCACAGTTTATGTTCACCCAATTGTTTCAATATCTTAGATCATGCTTCCACTAATTTTCAGCTTAAGATAAAGGAAGCTTTGCATATCAAATGGCAACAACCTTCTTTGAACCAACAGTTGCATCATGTTAATTTAAAACTTTCTTTTTAATGGCGTATTGTCACACATTCTTTCATTTACTTGTCAAAGGTGTTTTTTCATTTACTTAGTATAAACTCAACTTTGTAACTTAAAATTTCAAACTGAAGATGACAAAGGATTGTTGAAATATGTCTTTCAAAATCAAGTCAGTTGTCGTTGCTTTGAAAAATATTTCAATACTTTTTTGCATCCCACCTTTTGAAGATACAATGCATAGCAAATTCCATTTTCACTCATGGAAAATAAATTCATTCAATTTTGCATCCTCTAAGGAGGAGTTACACCTAATTTATGCAGTTACACCTAACTTAATTATGCAGTTATTTTCCTTACAAAATTTACCCCATTAATACGGCCACTTGATACAATGTACATGTATGCACATAAACAATGTATATGTTGATAGCAAAAGCAAAGAAAAACTGAAAATAAAATTAATATAGTTTTGATTGAAAATTTTGTGATTCAAATTGATAGGTGATTAGCATTATACTCTGTGATTGGTATGATTTAATGTGGCAAGCTGATTTATCAGTACAATGAACATGTATGATATTACAAATATTCCCAAAAACTCATTAATAAGACCATTATCATTCCTGTTAATATGACCAAATTTCAATAAGCTGTTAAAGTGGTTGTACAGTATGTATTAAAAAGGTACTACACAACTGTACCTTGAAGAAAACTCTTCCCGTGGAACTTCAAACTCAAATGTTTCTTCAAATTCTGGATTCAGGGAGCCGCTTACAACCTAAACATGATGACACATAGAAGGACAAATTATTTAAAGGATGAATGTTTAATACATGGTATGGCTGCTTTCAGATAATTTTATAACCGTGAGTGAGTAGTGGTTGGTAAGGGCACATAAGGTCTCCATTGCAATTTAATTTACCTTATTTCAATAACAGAATTTGTAAATTTGGAGGTTGGTATTAACCTATTGACACCTGGGCCGAGTTGTTCAAAGCCTGATTCTAATCCTGGATTAACTGTCAACAGAACATATGAGTTGTCATGGTAATTAACCTAGGATTAGCACTAATTGGGCTTTGAACAACCGGGCCCTGAACCACTTCAAACTGCCCGTGATGATACACAGTCCTTGTACCATTTGTGACATCATCACTTTTTACATCAAAAGATGTTTTTGCTTACCATCTTAGACAGGATTCATGAAGAAGTCTTCCTAAGCAAGCTCAAATGAGGTAAGGGATGGACCTAATATAATATAGTTATATTCCTGCACAGCAAAATGAGAGAAAAAAAATTCATGCATAGCGAGCCAAAGAAAACTATGGAACAATCTCGAAAAAAATTCTTGCACAGCCTCAAGACAGAAAAAAAAATCCATGTTCAGAAAAATTGCCCTCCCACCCCGTTAATAAAATAGTCCATCCCTTAGTCCCCTGAATTGGGCCAGAGATACTGAGATACATGCAAGAAATAATAGATCTAGCTTTAATACAAACCGAAAGAAGGTTACAACTTGAACTGAATAACATAAGCTGCAAGCCGAGAAGTTAAATCATAGAATGATGCAATCGAGGAGCACATGTGATCCCCAAGAGTGTCACATGATCTTAATCTACAAATCACATTACATGATTATTATTTCTCCAACAAGAAACCTAATATATCACAGAAAAAATTTGATCTTTCTACCAATTGCCACTTCTTGTGAAATATTCTCACTTTCTCCAGCATTTACATGAAAAAGATGTAGATGGAAATTTTGCTTTGTGTGCCTGCCCCAAATGAAAAAGTGATGAACCAACCATTGCAAAGAAAGGATGTTTGGTTTTCATGTTGCAAGTGGTCAAAAAATGGACTCAATGGGTTAAATGCTGCACTGTGTTGCAAGGCATTAAATCAAAGGCTCCTACATGTACATGAATGTACTTAGCCAACATGGGATTGTGCAGTTCCAGAAAATATCCATACTCCTCCCACGGAAGGTTTTTTGTTTAGCACCCCCTCGTCCCCCTAAGAAAATTCCAGTTTAGCCTCATACTTTACTTCTAAAATGTTGGCTTTTAACAACCCCTTCCCCCTAGGAATTTCCAATGACTTTCCATGGGGTGGGTATGGATTTTTTATGGAACTGCACAATAACAAACACTCTTAATAAAAGATTCTGCACACCTTCAGACCCTCCCCTCTCCTAGACGTTCTGCTTTATCAATCTCCCCCCCCCCCCCCCTGCATCCAACTCCCCTCCATTGCTGTCCCTTTATGCAAGGCAGGTGACCATTACATATCAACAACTCAATGTTTACAGCTGATTGAGTGATCAAGCAATCAAGCAATCAAGTGAAATTTTATCCAAATGTTACAACTCGTGCAACAGATGAAGAACTACAGATGTACAATGTATGTAAGCCAGGGCTATCATTAATTTTGTAAGTAGCAGGTTGAAAATGGAAAGTACAGTGTAGGCGGCTTGGCACTCGAACGGACGCCATGTTTTTTCCCGGAGATTACGCGCAAACCTGGGATTCACCTGTGAAAATGTTCCAGGCACTACCCACAGACCTTCGATAACTTCAAAAGAGATTGAGTAGCCCATAACATGCACATTGGCTGCCGATGTTTAAAACTGTTGTAATACAGATTGATACATCTTTACTTTGACTAAAAAATTAGAAGGAATGTCTTACAAGTAATTTTGATGGATTTTTTTATTACTGTAAGCTTTCTCTTCAACAGTAACAGTGAAATGAAATGAAAGTAGACGGCCGAGGATGGGCAAGTAGCTGGCTGTTTTGGCCGGCTACCAGCCCTTAATGACAGCACTGATGTAAACCCTGACCTTGGTTTCATGGTGAAAGTTAGTGCCAGAAATTGCACACTTCACAAAGGCATCAGATGTATTTCTCAGAGTGTTGCCAGCCTTGATGTTGTAAGCTTTGTGAACTGTCACAATCAGACTTTCAGGTTCTTCATACTCCAGGCTGATTTCCAATTCTCCTTTGATGCTGAAATCAGTCTAAAGTATTAAAAAAATAAATCATTTATGTTGCGTTTACAATTAAACGTTTAACGGGGGTTCCATTTACTGAGGTCAAGTTACTTAACCTTAGTACATTTGTACAGTGTTTATACTCGCTCAAATAACTCAATGCAAAATTCTGGTGAGAGCACTGCAATGCGTTTATATTTCATTAAATGCATAAAGTGTTAAAATAATATGTACATGTGAACACAGTACCTCAAGCTGAAGCACGAACCAGTCTGTATGGGTGCCTGTATTGAAGTTAATCCTGGACAGATCCACCACGCCTTCACCATTGAAATCATCCTCGCCAAAGAAATCATGATCCCAGACAGCCACTCGCAGCTTGGTGTCTGCTACGTGAGACTGTTCCAGTTGGAAGGAGAAGATCTCATTGAATACAGGGTTGAGTGTCTTTGCCTTGTGCACAGTCTTTTTCTGTCCTTCTCCTTTCCTGTGGGGTAAATAAGTTGTACATGCAGTCTATTTATTATGCTGCTGAAAGTGCTCCTAATTTTAAAAAAATCAATAATACTGCTACATGTACAGCTGTATGCATGTGTTTGAAATTAAGCTAAAAATAGCAAAAATCACAAAAAATATGCTTGAATAATTTTGTAATTCTGAACAAGTGAGCAGCATTTGTACAAAAATTACTTAAGTTTGTAAAACTGATTAATAAGTCCCTGATGGAGTCTGCATGCATAGGAGAAAATAAATCAGTTTTACAGACTTAAGTTCATACAAGCGCTGCTCACTAGTTCAACTTTACAAAAAAGCAACACCAATGCAACATAAAGTCAAACAAGAAATGAAATTACACTTTTGCATAACAATAGCCCTTTTCGCAGTTAACCTGCCTCGCAATCTTGTTGAATTTTATTGTAATGCAAATGAGAAAGGTTAACCGTGAAAAGGGCTATGCTTGCAAATACAGTCAATTCTCACTTACGGACACCCTTGGGACTGGGATTAGGTGTCCATAATAACGAGAGTCAGTAATAGCGGGGTGCGGAAAAAATTCTTTGAAAACATACTAACAGAAGGGGGATTACATGTATTTACATTGTTATCGACTACAGGACCTGTTCCAGAGCGTTTTCCACATGTAAAGAGCATTAAAATCGTTTTATTTACAAACAGAATAGAACTTAACAAAGCGAGAAAGAAAAGGTTAGGGAGTATCGCCAGGCAACTGTGTCTGTATGTGTACATGTTTGTACATGTCATGTAGTGGCAGCGAGTGGCATTCATAAGATTGATGTCACAAAGTACAAGTACAGCTGGCAAGCTCCCAGCAGCATGTACTGTACACTGCACCTATGCAACCAACACCAGCATCGCTTCATGCATTGTGCAACTGAAGGTTTGGTGTAGCAACAGAAACTGAACTGAATGCAGGAATCACTGTGAGCAATGTTCTATTTAAACTGTAAACACCATCAGCATAAAAGAAAGTTCATTGGTTGGCTAGTCATGCCCATGTACCAGATAATAACCTATTTGGCAGATATTAGTATATGTAAAATTAGGGGTTGGAAAATGTGCATGCTACATGTATGATGCAAAGTACAGTAAAATTGTTACCTGGAAAAGTACATGTACATGTTCAGTGTGTGTTCCCAAACATCAGAAAGTTTCTCTGTAGTAGGAAAATGCCCTGTTACAGTGTAACCCCCCACCACACCAACAAAAAAACACTTTCTTCTATACACGGTGTAAGAAGGAACTTAATCGTGAAAGGCTAATAAAAAGAAGTGTCAATCATTGCCTAATGAAAACTTACAAGTCTGGAACAAGATCCAGGACTACATATGGGTCCGACTTGCCATTAAGGTCCCTAGGTACAAGATCTCTGGCTCGGATCACTTTAACAAGTAACAGCTGCTGTCTGTGGTTATACTTCAGGGACAGCTGCACATCTCCCTTGATGTCTCCACAGTCAGGCTGGGTTACTGTCGGGTCCATGCGCTTGTAAAGCTCTTTGATTATGTCAGTCCCATCAAGCTGAAAAAAGAATAATTATGTACATATTAAGGATAGTTTCAAGCTTCAACTTTTTGGAAGAAAAATCCAATAAAACATCTACATTTGATTAACAATTATTCTGAAATCCTGGACAGGAATCTGATGCTTTTACTGCATTTCAAACCTGAGTGAAAATGCTGAAATTCCCAGTTAAATTCTATGTCAGCAAGAAACTTGATTTTAACAGAGAGTACATTTCTAAAAATGCACATGTATGTAATTTATAGGACCTTGAAATGTAACTTAAGTCATCTGATTTTTACTGTCTAAAGCCACAAAAAGTCCAATGAAAGCTCCACTTGAGATAACAAAATCCTGCTGCTCTTCCTCCTTCATACCCCCACCCTCTCTTCCACTTTGCAGTATTGAATACTCACATGTAACCCTTAAAGTGCAACTAACCCTTTTCGCCAAACGAAATCTCCTAATTGTCCTGATTACCTGTGTGAAAATTTTTTTACCATAGCATTTGTCCTTGATTTTTTACGTTTTTTTTTTAAAGTTTCAAATTTTGGGGGTTCTTTCGGCCAGTACCGAGCAATGTGAAGAATGGGTCTGAGTTTTGCTAGACGTCTTGTGATGTCATCGAAGGAGATTGATTTTCCTGATGTGAAGAGCAAAGGAACTGTGGGCAAACACAAAAAAGTTGTCGGAGTGCACAAAATCCCGTTTTTGGCTTTCGAGTACCATTTACATTAAAATGCCTCTTCCTTTGTCGCTTCGTGGTGATATGCTTATGAGAACGCGGCAAATGGCCTCCTTCGATGACGTCACAGCAAAGTTTGTACCCAGCTCTCACAAATGCTCGGTAATGGGGCAGAAGCACCGAACTTCAAACAGCTGTAGAAACGCGGCGATTTTATCAATTATTACGATATTTTTTCGCACAAGTAATCAGGACAAACCGGAGATTTTGTTTAGCGAAAGAAAAAAATTGGGGTTAGTTGCACTTTACAGCCTTAGTAGAAACATACAAAATCTTCTTGCTGGTCACCATACATGCACATTTCTTATGACATACATGTACATGTACATGTAAGTCAAGAGAAGTTGTTACAGGATCAAGACAATCCATCCAGTGTGATCATTGTCTTAATTCTCATGACCTCTCTCCTTGATTATGCATTGTGTGGTTCCAGAAAATATCCATACCCCCCCGACGGAAGGCACTTTAGTTTTCACCCCCCCACCCCCCAGGAATTTCCCTTCCAGGGGGTGTTTGGTGACCCCCCCACCCCCCAGGAAATTCCAGTATTTTAAAACATGGACCCACTCCTCCCCTCGGAAATTCCAAAAGGTTTTGTACTTAAAAAATGAAGACTCGGTTACGTGAATGAAGCTTAAGTTATTAATAAACTTAACAGTATAAACTCTATCTTCATTTTAAAGATCGTACGCTACAATTTTCACATCTTTACCATCACTAGTTGTGGTTCAAAGTTCACGTTTTCTGAAAAAAATGTATCATGTTTCATGTTCCTCCTGTGATAAAGCTTTATAAAAGCCTAAAAAGTATCTTTCTTTCCCGAATTGATAAATGACTTTCAATCGTTTGTTATCTTTTCGGTCTCATCTTTTGAGTTATCCGTTTAATATAAACGAAGCTAAACGAAAGTAAAAGCTTTCACTTTATATCTGCTATTACAGAATGAAAAGTCACGATCGACTGTTTCCTGCTTGCAACTTACCCGGACTTTTTAAGCGCCGCCGTTGAATTTTGTGCGCTTCTAGCCGCTAGAAATATATTTTGTAGCTTAATAAAAGTAAACACGCGAATGTTTGTGAACAAGCGCCGTTTAATGATGTTCGCTTCGCAGTTATCCGCTACAAATAAATAATAGTAAACATTTTGACACAAATGTTTGTGAACAAGCGCCGTTGAACGATGTTTGCTTCGCAATTATCCGCTAGAAATAATAAAATTGTTGCGCTCTGCGGTTCAGTTTGATGATGTTTACGACGAACGTGAAATTTGATCGGGGGAAGAAATTTATCACGTGCTAGGCAACCAGAAGAAAAGCCGAAATTCACTCCTTTGCTTCAAAGCGCTGATAATTTTATATATTTATTAGGAGATAGTCTTTGCATTTTCATAAGTAATAAAGATTGGAAGAGATTTTGATTCACAAGTATTCACAAAGAAAAATAATATTCGGTGACCGGAAGTGAAGGGACTTTCATACGTCGCAACGAAAACAAGATACCGCTGGGAGTCCGGGGACGAGTTTCCTGTCACGTCCGCCATTTTGACGATGCTTCGTTCAAAAACACTTCGTTCTTCGCCGGGATAACTTGCAGCGCTAGCAAACTCAAAGCAAAAACAGAAACATTAAAGCTTATAATGTTAACTTCATCTCAATGGACAGGAGCCCTGATTTTTTTTTTAAACAGCGTACGTAAGTATTGCGTCGTGCTTTTCGTGATTTATCACCCTCTGGAAAAGAAGCTTCTCGCGAACCCCCCCAACCCCTCGGAAATTTCTGCCTTTCAACCCCCCCTCCCCCTCGGAATTTCCAACTGTCTTCCGTGGGGGGGTATGGATATTTTCTGGAACCACACATTGCTAGTGCAAGGAGAAAGTTGATACTGATCACTATTGAGGCTTTAAGGATTAAGCAATAAGTGAACTCGATATACATGTACAGTATGTAGGCAAGCTTTTAGCCAGCAGGGCGTCCAGGGGTCCTGTGGACGCCCACTTTTTGAAGAAATTCATGAAAATTGCACCTAATCTTTTAAAAAATTATGATGGAAAATCTCTTCTGGACGGCCACTTTTCAATTTCTGGCTAAAATGTTGGAAACGCCAAACATGAAACTAAGATGCAAGTTGCTGAAGTTGTTTGTTTGTTGCATGTTTGTATGTCGCTTCAAAATTTGGCCAAGATGTGTATTTTTGAACTCTTTACAATTCCATAAACATTTTGGATTCGAAATCTATTTTTTAATGCTTCTGAATTTTGATATGACGTAAGTGAAAGCCAAGAATATAAGCTTACTAATTAATGTTATCCAAAAGAGGATCAGTTCCAGTGAAAGGTCAGATACCGGTATTAACTGAGGTCTCTTCAAATTAAAAAATTCAACCTTAAAAAGTTGAACGTTAGGCACAAACGCTTTTAGACAATACTTTTTGCAAGCATGTTATTAAGCTCACACAGTATATTAAGCTTAAATCTAGCGACGCTTTTATAGTTTTATGAGAAAATTAAGATCGCATATTGACGTCTTGTTGAGCTGGAAAGAAAATGAAGAGCACTTATTAAACTCATTATTGAATGTATAAATCAAATCACCTGTTTCTGGAAACATGCTGTGTTTTTCTCCCTACTCTTGATCTTCATAAACTTGTTTTTCGCTTCCACCAGTTTCGTCAGACCCGTCATGTCGTTCGAAGGCGGGAGGTTTGCATTAGCGGCCGTCCGCGGCCTAACATCTTGAAGAACCACGGATGAATTGTCCTCATCTGCAGCAGTCCACTGCTGTCTTGATGCTGTACTAGCTCCTGTGCCCATAACTGAACGTTTATTTACGAGTTTGAGATCATTTTATGGTTTCTTTCTTGCGGACAACTCTTGTTTACTTGACCACCATGGAAGCCATCTTTGACTTTGAGGAATTTGTTTGTTGTGACGTCTAATATGACGTCAATCGAAGGTCTCGCGGGGAGCTCAAAGTTCACAGGCCTCCCAGTCCTCCCAAGCTCACGCTGCAAATCAATCAAAAGCACACATTACAAAAAGAAAGCTCCTTCTGAGAGTGTATACTAAATATTTCCTATGCAATACCTGTACATCTTATAAAAATCTAATAAATAGTTGGCTCAGGTCTGATCTCATTTGATAGGCACCATTCCAAAGAACAGTACCCCAGTAGGCAAAGCTACACTTTCCCGCTTCTTTTCGGAGTCTGGAAACAAAACAATTATTTGACCTGTTTCTTAGATTGTGTAAATGAACATTAGACGTTGATTAAAATACATTTTTAAGACTCTAAGGGAAAAGATCATCTTTAACTTCATTGACACTAACCGGTAGTTGCTTCACAGGCAGCCCAAGCTTAGTATGCGATGGTTCTTTCAGTTATTACGCAACGAGCGATTCATAGACTTTGTATGGGAAATTCATTTTAATCTTATATATGCTAAAATAAATCTTTAATGTAGAAATAAACTTCACTTACCTCATTATTGTTTCCACTGAGTGGAAACGACAACCAACGACATCGCAAAAACTCGTAAGACACAAAACCAAATAGACATCATTTGCACCCAAATTGCATAAAAGACACAAGGAAAACACAATATTGTGGTAAGTGAAGTTCATTTCTACATTAAAGCTTTATTTTAGCATATACAAGACTAAAATGAATTTCCCATACAAAGTCTATAAATTGCGTAATAACAAAGAACCATCGCATACTAAGCTTGGGCTGCCTGTGGTTGCTTTGATCGCCTGTGCCCCGGGAGTATACCAACCAAATCGTCCAAAGAGTCTCCAAAATAACGGCAGACCTGATGTCGTACTTTGTATAAGTCAATCTCCTGATGTTCAACCGTCTGGACAAATACTTCATCTCAGGTCTTTAATAAGTTCCGCACTTTGGAAGACTGATAGACGATGGATTCAAATAAAACTACTGGGGAAGACAAGATTTCTGCAAACGCGCTGAAAATCACCGCACCCTGTATTAGCCACTATGAGTATTGACTATGTCAGTATTCAATACATCGAAGCAGTGGTCGCTATCCATATCCATCGAAAGTAACGAAGGTAACTCCAGATCCATATCAATGCTTTCGTGCATTCCAAAGATTCAGAAAACGTTTACCAACAATGCTCTCACCGAATTTGCAGATGAAGTTGGACTAATAAAATAACACCAATTTGCATACGTGAACCACACATCAACAACAACAGCTCTTATAACAACTGTAGACTCATGGAAATCTCCTATCGATAGAACTGAAAAAGTTGCATGCGCTTAGAGTCCTAAAGTGTCACGCCACAAATACCTAAATTTGCGAAATTATGGGATTTGATAAGGTATTCGGAAAGAGCACGACAAAAAGATGCCCGTTTGCCAAAAATCAGCATTTTATTGCAATTTGGGGGGGGGGGGGGATATTGGTATTTTCATGCTCTGATGACTCCATACAAACCGCAGAGAAGAGAGAGAAAAGGGAAAGGGAGCGAGCGAGAGAAAAAAAGACTAGCAACAGTCTTTAGTTTTTATATTGGGGGTTTTAGAGATAGTTTTTAAACGACAAAAAAAACAAGGCCAAGCATTAAGGTTATACTTTTTGAAAATGTATGTTGACTAGCATACGAAACGTTAAGTTCATAAAATGCATGTTTTTAAAATGTTTATCACCGCTGTTTGTTTAATATTTTTAATCAAGGCCAAGCATACTCACGAACGGTTTAGGGCGACACCCTTTTCAAAAATCCAGGTATATATCTTAATAGAATGGTGACAATGATCGAGAAAAGTACCAAAAAGCCATTTCCGGCCAAACTCAGCGCTTTCTGGAACACTCCACAGCGTTGGCTTGAAATATATAGCTGAATTTTTGAAAAGGTGGTCAACGAAAATTACAGCAATTTCACTACAGCTAGCCCAAAAAAGGTTTTTTATGACCCCGATCAGCCCGAAAATCACAGAGAAAAGAGAGAAAGGGGAAAGGGAGCGAGGGCGAGAGAACAAAAAGACTAGCAACAGTCTTTAGTTTTTATATGGGGGTTTTAGAGATAGTTTTTGAACGACAAAAAAATCAAGGCCAAGCATGCATACTCAGGAACGGTTACTTAGGGCGACACCCTTTTAAAAAATCCAGGTATGTATACATATACATATATATAAACTTGTCACAAGCATCCACTTGTCCAGTCTTTCATAAAAATAATATAAATTTGTCACAAATGAAGACGAACCAATACTTTTTTGTCTGACACCTATATTTCGACCACATTTAGTGCTCTTCTTCACGGTGACTAAAACACCGTTAACGTATTACACTTTAAAATTGCTGAGGCGTCCGATGTTTAGCAAACGCGTGCGCACCAAAACAACTGACGGTTATTTTCAAAATTGTTTAGGCTTGTTGTAGTGAAATTGCTGTAATTTCGTTGACCACCTTTTCAAAAATCAAGCAAACGCTGTGGAATGTTCCAGAAGGCGCTGACTTTGGCCGGAAATGGCTTTTTGGCACTTTTTCCGATCATTGTCGCCAATCCATTAAATCTACCTGGATTTTTGAAAGGAGGTCGCCCCAAGTAAGCATAATTTGTATATGTTCTTGGCCTTGTTTTTTTGTCGTTCTCCAAACCCCAATATAAAAACTAAAGACTCTCGCTCCGTTTCCCTCTTCTCTCTCTTCTCTGTGATTTTCGGGCTGATCTGGGTCATAAAAACCCTTTTTTGGGCTTGTTGTAGTGAAATTGCTGTAATTTTCGTTGAACACCTTTTCAAAAATTGAGCTATATATATATAGACAGTTATAGTGAGAACAGAAATTTTCACAACAACGATTATGAGTGAAAAAGTGCCTCAGCCGGGAGTTGAACCCGGGTCTCCTGATAACCGGACAGATGCCTTACCACTAGGCCACTGAGACAACCACACTTACACAAACACAAACAACACATTTGTGGCTTCATAGTGGAAAGCTCTTGGGAGACATTTTTACACAAATTCTGCAATTAGGATCGCGTCACTTTACCCAGTCGTTCAGCGATTCACAGTCCACTCCCCTTGGAAATTAATTTACAAATTAGTGTGGGAAGTCCGGTTATCAGGAGACCCGGGTTCAACTCCCGGCTGAGGCACTTTTTCACTCATAATCTTTGTTGTGAAAATTTCTGTTCTCACTTTAACTGTCTATGTATTTATTTCAGAAATCGCTGTGAATCGCCTTCCGAACGAGAATAGGTTGGTGATCCAAAGATTATGAGGCAATTAGTTGTCCATATCTCCCTTCCCACACTAATTTGTAAATATATATATATATATATATATATATATATATATATATATATATATATATATATATATATATATTTCAAAATCAGAATTTATGTTCACTTCAAATTTTTACTGTGGATGTAAATTTTTAAGATTTATATTTTTTGACCAATGAATTGGATTTATATACTGGTCACCAGTTAGTACCAGTTAATCTTTGATTAGCTGATTGGTTCATTTTCGACCGCCAGCGGAGCTCTCGGTCTGTTTTGTCATTTTTGGAGTCTTTCGTCCGTGGAAGGAAGGAGCGGGGTAAGAAAATTCATCTAAAATTACCACTACAAGACCGTGACTCCAGAAGACAACGTTCACAGGAAACAGAAAATGGCAAAAGTAAGTCTTTTATTGATATTCTAATAAATTAGCAAGTATGCGTTCATTTGTTTCGACCTATAGGAATTCCAAATCCAAATCCTTATAATTCTCAACGGACAGTTCATTTCAGCTTGGTATGCCTGTGATCCGTTCTACTGTGTTAAAAACGGCCACATAGTCAAGAGATTCATTGAACGAAGGCAATTATTTTAAAGTGCCTCTCACCCTAGAAAGTTATTTTCAAAATCAACTCTATGTGCATTGAATAGTTGAATGGTAAAATATTTCTCGTTTTGAACGTCGTGTTAGTGAGTTATAGAGATTTGAATTAACAAAATGCTAATTACATGACGTCAACACGGGAATCATTTATTATACACCTACTTGTTTTCACCTCCAAGTAATATTTTTTATGAATCAATTGACTCTCCACAGTTTACTTTCAGTATTTATTAAATTAATTATCCTGAAGCTGTAAACAACGTATTGTAAAGTGGCGTAGAAACAATGGCAAATTCCCAGGTTGACGTCATCTAATTAGCATTTTGTAAATTCAAATCTCAGAACTCACAAACGCGACGTTCAAAACGAGAAATAATCTACCATTTAACTATTCAATATACATAGATTTGATTCTGAAAATAACTTTCTAGGGGTGATAGGCACTTTAAGTGGGAATTCTTTATAATACAACGTTTTGCCCTGAATATATATATTGGCAACGTGCCATATACTTCGTCAAAAAATTGGCGGATTCAACATCTCCTCGGGTTATCAGTGCTCAGATAAGTGTTTAAAAGTTTAGAGACATGTACGAGTCGACTTATAAGTGTTTTGTAGGCGGATTTCAGCAGCTATGTTTATCAACAAACCTTATCAATTCCAAACGTTTAGAATCCACAAATAAAGAAATTTTCGCCTCATGCAACCCTCCAATCAAGGAACACCAGCCTCTCATCACTTATTAATAATAACAATAACTCCCTGAAGTGCTGCTGTTGCCCATCAATTACGGTTGGCTCGGAGTGGGTTTCGTTATTTAATGCACAAATTACATTTACGTTTACACGTTTTGAAAACACCAACCGATGCCAATAATCAGTTCAGTCGTTCATTTTAACCGAAACATCGTACAATGCGAACATTTCAGCTACTGAGTTGATAATAAGGTAAATTGGCCACCTCGTGAATACGAAACAACGTAAGGCTAAGTCCACAGATCGGCTTTAATTTTCCATACTGCCATACTGAGGTCGAAGTCAAAGAGTAAAACAGATTTAAGGTGGCTCAATACAGTTTTTGGCGCGCGAGGCATGTGCACGAAAAAGGCGCAAGCGTGCGGGTTTTTTTTATGACATTATGAAAATATAGAGGTCTTTACGGTAGCTAAAACGTTTATTACGCTCGTTCCTCACGGTATGTTTTTATAAATAATGGTAAATTAGTAGGATTTTATTTGGTTCAAGATCACAAAACAAGACAGCAATTTTTGTACATGCACAAACCCAATAAAAGAAAAAACAAAAAGTGAGTAAATTGCCGAAAATTATGTACTGATTTTTTTATTTACAAAAATCGTACATATGTACCGTGTAAAAACCTAGAAAAGCCTTCGAGAGGTTTGCTAGCCTTGAACAACAAGCCCAACAACTCAATCAATGGTTGCCATGGTAACGAGGCAAGACTGTCAAATAAGATTTCTCTGTAAAGGAGAAAGCTTAAGCTACATGTATGTATGGTCAGTATCGCAAAAAGTAAAGCAATAAGATCATGCATATTTTATTTGGAAGACTGGCCAATAACTATATGGCGCCACCTTAACACGACCAAAACATCTTAGCGTGAGATAAATATGCATTGTGTGAAATGAGACTGTCGAGACAACCAGATGACGTAATTACACTGGCGATTTAAAAAACGTTTACCACAGCAATCATCTTTTAACACGTAATACATCTACATCTGTAATAATAAATCTGCATTTTATCCCCCCTTCACCTTAATTAATTTATTTATTTCTATTATTAATTTATTTATTTGTTGTTGTAACTAATCATCAATTATCCATTCCTTATTTAGCTTATCTATTTTTATTCATTTATTTTATAATGAGCTTCTGTAACTGTTTGGTGTGCAGCAACCCGCCACGATTAACTCTAGTTATTTGCGGGTTGCTACTATATTTTGTTTTATTATTTGAAAAATAAATTGTCGTCGTTGTTGTTGTTGTTGTTGTTGTTGTTGTTCTTAATACACTGGGGAATTAAAAAAGTTTACGGATGGTGGAAAAAGTGAAAATTTGCATATCTGTTCCTGTATACTATATCTCGTTCAATGCTTCGCGTATTCACGAGATAAAAACTATCAAGATCAAGAGCAAAAGGTCAAAAATTAATTATCCACACAATTAATTATCCCGTACTCGAAAACTAGGCCATTCTTTTTTAGCAGCTACAGGTTTACGAGTATTTGGTTGGTTCAGAGTATTATGTACTTATTGACTGACTGGTAGGGCCGAATGGCACTGAATATTTGGCTCCAGGTCATGGAGAAGGGACAACGCGCAAGAAGGTCCATGCGTCATATCCGGCCCGACCTGACTTAGTCAATAAGTATTTTATCAAAAGGCCAACTTGGAGACTAAATTGTTTCAAATTTTAACACGCCATGTCGTACGCGTTTGTAGCTGGGTCCAGCTTGCTCTAATGCGTAAGTTCCTCGTACGGAAAATTTTTAAGGGCGCGTTCGATTGACCGTATTCCGGAATAAGAATAAACAGAATAGTCTCTGAGAATTGTTTGTTCATGCACCTTTGCAGAAAAAATCTGCCAAAACATGCTTATAATACAGCAATATGAGATGTTTAGTTTCCAGTAGCTCCCAAATCCCGAAATACATGATTTTTTGACACCATTCTGTGTATTCGTTCAATCGAACGTACCCTAAATAGTTTTGAAAAGAACGCGCTCTCAGGGCCGTACTGGTCATATGATAATAAAAATTCCTTTTTTTCTCGACTTTATAGTATCCCGCTTCAGTTTCCCTTGACGACCTCAAGCACCAGTGTCCAGTATTTGCGGATAAAGTTTGCCCGTTTGCTAAGTTGCCAGAGGAGAAGAAAGGTATTGCGGCTAATTGCTCAACATTTAAGGATGGGTGTCCATTCAAAGACTGCAAAACTGTCGGCGAGTTTGAAGATAAGCTGGGCCAGATGCGTGACCAGTGCAAGGGTAATGCGGCGTACGTGGATTTCCTTAGGATAACCGTTCTTACTGCTAAAGACAAGGAAGTGGATGTGGGGTCCTCTTGCCCCTTTTTTCAAACCAAGAGTGGCTGTCCTTTTGCCAAAGACACCAGTGGAAAACCTGTGCTTTCTCTGGATTACATCGTGGTATGTTATTTGAACACTTCGATCATTAATTCATTAACCTTCACAATTTCAGTCCCACGCGGATACGAAAGCCCACGTTAATACTACTGACGTTTAATGCATTTTCTACTGCAAAATTGAAGCCCTAAATTCAACTTTGCATACGTTTCTTAAGGCTATGAAAACAGGTCTTGAAACAAAAAAAGACAAACGAATTCTAGTATTAAATTTCCACTGAATTTCCTAGAAATGCCTTGTCTGAATAAAGAAAAACTCGTCACTTTAATAATGATTGAAGCACATGATTTTCAAATAAATTATCGACCAGTATTGACAAGTTGAAACTGATTTGTCAATCTCTATGATATGTCAATAAGACGAATAAAGCAAAACCGTATCGAAAACCACATGTTTTGGTAACAATCGCCGCCAATGAGTTTTACTTTGAACCATACTCTAAAGTCTGTGGATGAGATGCTTAAGGCTTTGAGCGACCGTACTTTGGCGCCGTTTGTGTCCATTGAATGAAATAAACCCTTTCACGTAGAATGTTGCATCATGGGTATTGTCACGCGCAAATCGGGTGTTTCTTGGTGTTGCGGAAGCCATTGTTGGTTAGCTTTTGAGTTGTGGTGTGGGTATTGTTCAGCGTCTTTTGAATCTTTTGTTTTACGTCATTTGGTGATCACACCATCCGCAACACCAAGAAACTACCATTATTTCAAACAATTTTAGACATTTAAATCACGGCCTTGCAGCTTTTCCATCACTAAGTGTTCTCTTCTTGTTATGGCTTTAGAGCCAACTCCTCGTTGGGGTCTGAACGAATCGGGTCCGTGAAATGTCATTCGGTGACATCATGACTCGGCGCCAAAAATTGAGTGGGCAAGAAAAAAGGCCTGAGTCGACTAGGTCGTAGTTCCCTGGGTTTGAAGAATTTTCATGTTTAATTTTTTTCTTCTCTTTATAAGGCTCCTATGGGCATCACCTTGAACGATGCAATGTTCAAGTGTCCCGCTTTTGGCAAGGGCGTGTGTCCATACGCTGGCCTGGTTCAGAAAGATAAAGGTCTCGCTGGTAACTGCCCCGCATTCAAACAAGGTTGTCCATTCAAAAACTGCAAGTCAGTTGGGGATTTCGTGGAGAAGATGACTGAGATGCGAGATACCTGCAAGGGCAAAGCTTTTTTTTTTTTTATTATAGTTTTGCATAGCCATGCTGTATGTTACTTTACATTGTACTACATACACATTACTTGACTTAAACATTACTTTCTTACGACGTGCTTACATCACACTATACATAAAATTTCCAGTATCATATGCTCTATAAATTGTGTCCTACCAGTTTTATTATTGATTAAGACAATTTACTAATTATTATTGTTGCTATTTATGGGTTGCCACTTCTCAACGTGAAACTTGTGTCTGCCATTCTTTTTCGAAATGGATCGTTCTATACTTTCCATGTATTTTAGTTTAGCTATAACATTGCACAATTTTGGTTTTGTTTTTATTAAACGGCTCTGATAAATGATCAATTTCCCGACAATAATGATGTGGTTTAATAATGACCAATGCATTCTTTTCTCGACAAGACCTAACATTATGTCTTCGTCGTTCAAGATCCGCACAATGATGTTCATGCTATTTAGCCAACGAACAACAGACAACCAGAATTCTTTGCTAAAGTGGCAGTGAAGAAAGAGATGTTCGAGGGATTCTTCCGACTTTTCACAGAAGGTACACATAGGTGTATCGCATAATTTCATCTTGTACATAATTTTATTTGTAAATACTATTCTATTTAGTATTTTATATTGGAAGTTTTTAGTTTTTGTATCTAGCGTAACCTGATGTGGGATTAAATAAATCTGTTTCCAATCAAGATTTCGGTTATTATTTAATGTAGCATATTTCTCTTGAGCAGATGGGCAGAGACGTATTTGCTCAATAATTCCCCAATACAGTTTCTTTGTGGATAGTTCTTTGACCTTGACAGATTCGTTATTTATTTTCAAAATATGATCCAGACTTGTTAGGTCCGGGTTTTGTTGGTCTCGAGGGTTAGCTACGCTTGCGTTAAGAATGTTTTTCCACGAGTTTGGGAATGAGGTTGATATTCCTAATAATAATATGAATTCATTTAAATTAAGCCCTTTTTCTTTAAAGAAATTCCACGGCTTTAGCTTGCCGTTGGGTAACAGAATATCACCGGCATAAACAAAACCTTTGTCAATTAATTTTCTATTAAATGTAGTTTTGTTATCAATGCGCAGAAATTGGTTGTTCCATAGAATTTGCTCGTGGACGTTTTCGCGTGTGGAAATTTCCTTGTCAATATATTTGGACCATAGTGTGAAACATTCCAGATAATATCTCGGGAGATCACTTGGGAGGTCCGCAGGGTTGAAATTGCAGCGTAAAAGGAAATTACCACCGTAGTCCCTCAGATAGTTTGAAAGGATAATTTTCCACGGGCTGTAATAGTCCTCTGCATATTTTTTAAGACAAAGAATCCGTTGCGTGTTTATCAATGATTCGATATGAGGCATTCGTAATCCTCCATCCTTATAATCAGATACCAAGGATGGACGTTTGATCTTGTCTTTACCTTTCCAAACGAAATTATAGATAATAGTGTTAATTTGCTTAATGAGGTCTTTATTCAAATGAAGAAGAGATGCGCGATACATCAACTTCGGTATTGCAAAGGTTTTGATAATTTGGATTTTTCCAAACAAGGTGAGATTTCTCCACTGCCAAAAGTTTAAAGTTTTTTTAAGTGATTTCAGGATTGCGTCAAAATTTAACTCCTGCTTTATGCGCCAATCGTAAGTGAAATAAATGCCAAGGATTTTAATTGGCTCGTTAACTTTCTCAATGTTTAGGGGCTGATTGATTTTGTGGCTGATACCAAGCCAGTAGGCTTCAGTCTTTTCTTCGTTCAGTTTTAGACCAGAGCAAATACCAAATTGGTGGAGTGTGTTCGAAAGATGTTTGAATGAGACTGTGTTATTAAGAAAAGTGGTTAAGTCGTCGGCAAACGCAGTTAATTTCGTTTCCTTATTGCCAATTTGAATACCTTTTATGTTACTATCTGTTCGGATTTTGATTAACAGCACTTCCAATGCGATGATGAAGAGGTAAGGTGACAACGGGTCACCTTGTCTAACACCTCTTTGAACTTGAAATAATTGAGTCGAAAAACCATTATTAAGGATACAGCTTGAAATATTGCAGTATAATACTTTGACCCATTTGATGAAGGACTCACCAAAATTGAAAGAAATTAAGGTGTCAATCAGAAACTTCCAACTTAGGGAATCAAACGCCTTTTCAAAATCTAGGGCAATCATTAAACCAGGTAATTGTTTAACTTTCGTGTATTCCATAATGTCCTCAATAGTGCGGACAGCATCGAAAATAGTTCTGCCTTTAACATAGGCATATTGATCGTCATTTATGATATTTGGCAATACTTTTTCTAAACGCAGGGCAAGTGCTTTTGAGGCTATTTTAACATCAACATTTAATAGTGAGATCGGTCTCCAATTTTTAATGTAACGCCTATCCTTGCCTTTTTTCTCAATTAACCTAATCATAGCTTGTTTTTGTGTATTTGATAATTCCCCGTGAGTGTATGAATGGTTTAAGGAGTCTGTTAATTGCTGGCCGACAAGGTTCCAAAATGTTTTGTAAAAATCTGGTGTCAGACCATCGTTTCCAGGTGACTTACCATTAGGCATTTTTTGTAAGGAGGCGAGGCATTCTGCACAAGACAATTCTCCCTCACAGAGTGATTTATCGGCATGGTTAATATCGGCATGGGCATGTTGGCTATAAAATCCTTAGAACTTGCCTCACTTTCAGTCGGATCTTGGTTTCGATAAAGGTTTTGATAATAGTTTCTCAATTCGTCAAGAATAGCTTTTGATTTTATGATTGACTTGCCTTCATTATTTAATAGGCGTCGGACTGAAGTTTTAGTAGATCTAGTGTTTTCAAGATTCAGGAAAAATTTTGAGTTTTTTTCACCTTTTTCATACCAGTTAATTCTAGAACGGATGATTTTCCCTTGAACTATGTAATCATAAAGCGATTCATACTCACACTTGGCGCACTCTAGCTGGTCGATATGTGCCTCAGATGGATCAAGGCTACATTTCTCTTCCCAGTATTTCAGTTTTTCTTCCGACTCAGTAAAACGAATATTTCGCTCCTTAGCTTTGTTTTTACTGTATTCTATGGTAATTTGTCTGATCTTGTATTTTATCAAATCCCATAAAACTCTTTTATCTTTTACCTCAGAAAATTCCGTCAGCCATTGGGGGTATTTATCATTTATAACATGTATATAAGCTTCGTCTTCAAGAAGGCTTGAATTAAATTTCCAGTATGAGGGGCCACGAGGAAGATTTTCAAGACTGTTGATACTGATAGTGATTGCTAAGTGGTCCGATTTTATAGAAGGAATGATTTCAGCTTTGACAATGTCTTCTTGAATATAATTGCTTATAAGCCAATAGTCCAAACGCCTTTGCACCAGTGGATTCTTTTGTCTCCACGTAAACTGTTTTTTGTCCGGATTACGTAATCTCCATATATCAATCAAGTCGTACGCTAGCATAAGATCTCTTATCTTTTTTGCTGATGTTTTTGCTTCCGCTTTCCCTCCGTAGTTGTCAAGAGCAGGATTTAAGTGTACATTGAAATCCCCTCCAATTATAATTTGCGAGTCTGGGTCAGCATTAATATTTATTTCGTGCAAAGCCAAAGTGATTTCCTCAAAGAAAATGCATTGATCATTACTTTTAGTAGGTGCATACAGGTTCAAAAGTAAAAAGGTGATTCCTGTATGAGTGCTTCTATGAGAATATATCGGCCGTTGGTGTCTTCTTTTACTTTTTTCACTTCAAAATGCAGGTCATCTTTTAATAACACAAGCACTCCCCTACTATGGTTTGTTCCATGAGAAAAGAACATTTCTCCGCGCCATTGATATTTCCATTCATTAGTTATATCCGGCGTGCTATATGTTTCTTGTATAAATGCTATGTCAACTCTTTGTTTTTGTATCCATGTAAATATAGATTTGCGCTTGTGAAAATCGCGAATCCCTCGAGCATTTAACGATATTAACTTAAAATTAACTTCACCCATCGCAATTTAAATACATAATGACTAATTTGCAAGTGACAATACACTGGCCGTTAGATGTAATAAGTATTTGGAGTTTGATAACTGGAAAAGCACGTAATTAAAGCACACATAAACAAAGAACATTATAGGCCTTATACTCACCGACAGCCCCAAAGCGAATTGTATGGGCATTCTTTCACCGCCGAAAGCAGGAAGGCGTGCGTTGAGGTATTGTATTAATCCTCCGATGTGGCAATTATGACATAAAAATGTCCGTTAATGTGAAAAACGAAAAGAAAAAACGAATAATTTATGCGAAACGAAAAAGGTAAAACTAAATATAGAAAAAATGAACGGCAAAATTTTAGAGTAACTTATCGACATAAAGTCAGAATGTTAAGATAGTGGTTCGTCTGGTGCAATAAACTTCCCGTCGACAAACAATTGATCGGGATGGGCCTTGCTAAAATAAGCTTTGTGGCCTTTTTTCAACGCCTCTTTGAACTTATCTCGTTGCTTCTTTCTCGAATCATAGAGTTCCTTGGGAATGTCATCACATACAAAGCAGTCCTTTCCCTTTAGGTTCAAACGCGCTTGGTTCATCACTTCTTCCCTATCCGTATATCGCAGAAATCTTACAATAATTGGTCGTGGGCCATTTTCTTTGGGTTTTCCCAAACGATGGATTCTTTGGAAAACAATACGGTCCCGCGGGTTTTCGATTTTAAGTTCTTGTTCCATAAAATTGTAGATAACTTCTCTCGTATCCTCTACTTGAGATCGATTGTTAGTTTCATCGGTTGTATCATTTTTCTCCTCTAAGCCAAAAAACTTGAGGTTTTCTCTTCTGCTGTATGTCTCAAGGTAGAGGACTTCCTTTTTCCATTTCTCTACATCTCGCTTAAGATCAATAATATCTTCCTCGCTATAGGATAAGCTGTCTTCTAGCTCCTTCACTACAAGGTCGATCTTATTTGTTTTCTCTTCTAAATTTTTTACGTCCTTGTCCAGCTTACTTAAAGTTTCTTCGATATTAGCCACAGAAGCCCAGACATTATTTAGGCGTTGTTCGATGATGTCTAACTTATTCAACCGGCGTAGTATCAGGTCAAGCTTATCGCCCATATTGTCCGCCATTTCGAGTGCCTCCCATATTGGTCATTAGATTTCATCGCTTCTTCAGTGTCATCACGGGTTCTCTTCTCTTCAGGTGAAGTATCAGACATACTTGAAGATGTCGATCGAGTTTTTTTTTTAGCGGACATTGAAAGAAACAAAAAATTCCGAGCCACCAATATCGGAGCTTTAAACTGCACGTCTACTCCGCCATCTTCTACACCAAGTTTTTCCAGGATGTCCTTGCAGTGTCTAAGGAGGGGCAGAAGAAGTTGGGTGCTTGTCCTTTCAATGCGCATCTTTGCCCTTTTAGCCGTGATGCTGAGGGAAAGCCATTGATCTCCAAGTAAAGAGGAGAGGCGAAAATCAAGTGTTGTTGAATTCTAAGAACTCCGGCGGTGTTTTTCCATGCAGCTCTGAGTTAACGCGTTTTACATGCGATAAGTAAAGTCACGTTTGAAATTGATATTTTCTGTGGGCTAACAGAGTGGTTCGCAATTTTCAAGAATAGGTGGTTTTCACGTTACGTCACGGCGGCCATGTTGGTGCACACCTACAAAAGAATTTTAATGACGTTCTTTTGTTATGTGCACCAACATGACCGCCATGGCCTTTGTCATGTGAGTGACACAGGACTGAAGGTCACGTGAGTGAAAACCATCTATAACTTAGTTGAAGTAATTGGGGCTGCTTTTTTACCTTTTTCATCACTCCCAGAGCCAATTATGGAGACTTGTAATGTAGTTCTAACTTTTGAGACTGTCGACAAAATCATATGGTGTGACCATTGAAATTAAACCTCTTTGGCAGCCCTCTTTCATGGTATCATTATCTTTTTTAATATTTTAGAAAATATTTGATTTTGGCACTCTTGGGAGTAACGGGTTAACGGGTCATCACGGGTTAACTTTAGGAACATACTGAACTGGTACAGTTTAGCCGTTACGGTTGGAGGGATCTGAAATGCAAATAGCTACGATTGATACATCCAGATCTTTTTATTGAAATGAACATTTTTTGAAAATATTAAATTTTATACTAATTATTTGAATAGAAATATTGTGGGGAGGAAGTTGGACTTTTGCACAATGACGAATTGAAATATGCATTTTGGACTCCTTGGTGTTAATGGTGAAATAGGCTTCTAAAATAATATTCAAACATGTTGTTAAATTCAATTCATATACCGTAGGTAGTGTGATTATTAGTGTGTTTGGTAGCCAACTACTATATCTAGCTTTAGTATATTTTCTGTAATGCAATATAATGTAATGTAACGTAATGTATTGTACAATGGCGGAGAGCAGTAAAAACAGTTCATTGCAAAAAAAAAGAGTCTAGTTTACAATAATGACTGCCTAAATGAACTCATCACTGAGATCTATTACATGCGTTATCCCCACAACGGTATCTATGCATCTTCTGTAATCTGCATCTGCAGGAGCACATCACCCTGGTATCTGTCAGTGTATCTCCCAGTGTGTCTGACTCAGTGATGACCGTTCAACCATCATCATAATGTCTTTTTCCAAACAAGAGGGAAGGGTTAGGTTTATCCCGAATCCTTATCATTTCATGACACTGATTTATCCTTTGGCCAAAGTACATCAAATGACGAAACATAGAACTATTTAGTAGAAAAAAAAATAACGCTTTTTATTCGTTTAACCGGCCAGACCCTTTGGATGGTTTGGAGTGTCACATATTGGGAGTTTTCACTACTCAAGCTAATATTTCCGTTCATCTTTATAGTTCAGATGTCGTTTACCCGTAAAATTCAAAAAAATTGTCGCCAACTAAATATGACACTCCAGAAGATGGGTTTTCAACTGTATTTTTGTGTGTGCATGTGTGCATGTGTGCCAAATTTCTGCTTTATCAGGTTTTGGACTCTTTAGTTCTGTAAATAAACCGGAAGCGTTGGGAAGGTAATACCGTATTTTCTCCCCGAATAAACGCCGGGTATAATGGAGGAAGTTGTAAGTAAGCCCCTCAAATGTTTATTTGTGGTATAACAAACTTACGATTTAAGGGCAAGGTACACGGCTGCCAAGAAAAACGAATAATATCCCTTTCTTAACAAATGGCAGGCGAGAAAAAACTGCTGATTCAAAGAAACGCCGGGTCCACTAGGCCAAGTTTGAAATAAACGCCGGGGGCGTTTAATTGAGAAAATACGGTAATCCCTCCCGCGCTTCCAGAGACTAAGCTCCAAAAAGGAGCGCCTGATCGCAGGTTAATTCAGCATAAAGTTGTGTAATAAGGAAAAAGTGACCCAAAACTTGTCTATTATGCAACTTTACGTAGAATGATGATATTTTTATTATACGACAGTCATCAGTGTTTTTCCGAGCGTGCGGTCAGAACAACCTCATTCCCAGGGTCTCTCATTTTCCCGCCCCTCTTCTTCTCTCTCTCCAGGGGGCAAGAAGATGAGAGACCCTGGGAACGAGGTTGGCGGTCAGAAGAGTGTAATAACTGTCTTATCTTATGACCCGTACTGCCCTGCAAGCCTTTTCTTTGCCCCTATTCATGAAAGCCCCGTATGAGGGCCGTAGGCATTTGCACGAGGGGAGCCGGAAAAAGCCGTACGGCTCTACTACAAAAGCGTTCGGCTTCGCGTGTTAAAATTCAAGCCATTTTGTCTCCAAATTGGTCAAACGAAAAAAAAAATACTTATTGACTAAGTTAGGTCGGCCCGGATGGTAAAATATTTGGCTCACGGTCATGGCGTACGGATCTCGCTGCGTTACGCCATGACCTCGAGCCAAATATTTTCCCATCCGGCCCTCCCAATCAGTAAATAAGTACATCACATTTAAAGAATTGCTATTATAATTGTTACTCGTTCTGCATGGCACGTGTAAGCACTCTAGAATTCTATGTCGTGAGTGAAAACGGGCCCGACATAACCATAAGCATATGCAAGCATGAGTATCAGTCTTATCCTATGCTTATGTGGCAAAGTTCGTTTTTATTTGACACAAATTATTATGCTTTCGTTTAATCCTGGTTTAAAGCATGAGCACGAGCAGGAACATAATAATACCGCTTATGTCCAGTGAAAACGGGCCCGACATAATAAAAGCAGAAACAACGAAAACGGCAAACTGATCCTTACGGCAGAAAAACAGAAGCAGAAGCAAATGAAATAAAATAAAAGTGGAATATAATAGTGCCTAATATTTCGCTTTGCAAAACAAAGCTTCTTCAGGGGCTAGGCATAAGAATAACTTATCACTCTAATTACTTTTGCAGACAGTTACGCTTATGCCAAACATCGTTTCCACTTGACACAAATTCTTATACTTGCACTTGTAGTTATCAGCTGAGTTATGCTTATGCTTATGTCGCTGGTGAAAATCAGGCAGTTTCCGACGCTTGTACACGCACGATCAAGTTGTACGCTTTTATTCGCACGATTACGCGCGTGTGATTTCGTGACGTCACATGTGTCGGTGTTGTTTCCGATCAAATAAAATTTGCATATGAGTGATATGAGCGGCTAAAAAATACACGCGCGGCAAGGTTTTTGAGCTTTTCTTTAAAACAAAAGCAGGCTTTCGCTTTGAACAGTGGAAGCTGGGATTCTCTGAATTTTCCTCACGATCTCTAAGCTTTATTTCGGCAACGACTGTTATGTCCTGTTTCCTGCTACATGAATTTAAACACGGATTATCGTGACACCACAGTTGACCTCACTGATGAACACAGCTATATAGAATGATTTTAATACCACTCGTCACAGACCTGCAGTTTCTCTCGCGCGCCAAGGCTAGAAAAAGTGCCCTTGGAAAACATTTGTACCAGCTGGGGAGAAATTGTGAAATTGTGACCCATCTCCGCGGTTGCAGGAAACAGGAAAACTTTGGTAAACCTGTAAGTAAAAGTTTAAGTTTAAATTATCATCAAATTCTTTAGACCAATCCTAGAACTAATTTAATAAGAAACGTTACCGTCGGATTAAAAATTACGATATCACTTTCGTCAAAATTTTTTCAGATACCGATAATGGAATGAAGCTGACATCACCGGCCCGATTTCTGGGCTTGTAAACGGAATTTCAACATATTTGTCCTTTTTTTTTAAGAGAGTCCAACTCCCTTTTTTTATTGCAATTCATCTAGAACCAGAAGCCTGGCTCGCGGCGTCTCCTGCTAGAACGTATAACAAGTTTACAATGAAATTTTCTTATTACAAGTAACTGAAAATTAAAGTTGACCTTGGCTTAATTAAGGCTTGGAGGATATTACGTAACTAAGAATATATCAACAACAACGATTAACAAGTTTCAGCAAAAAAGATCAGTAAAAAAAGATGCCAGAATCAGTATAGTGTTCTTAATGCTTTTACCCTACTATAATGCTCAAAAAAGGAATTGATACAAAAACCTGCCGCATTCGCCCGAACTAACACGAAATTGCCTGCGGTCCCTCGCTGGCTGCAGTGTCAAGCCAACATCAGGAGAGTATTTCATGTAAGCCTGCATGCATGGTCCTGAGGAGCTATGTTTATCAACCACTGACATAAAGACTGGAACTGAAGTGTTCAATTCGAGAGTCGAGCAGACATGACTGAATGCCATGCAAGCGAAAGGCTCCGTGCTAACAAGCCTGACTTCAAGGCCAAAGAAAGTTTGTTTTGCAGATATGTTTGGGCTTAAGCTCGAATTCGTGAAAACTATTACTCCATGTAGCAGTGAAGACAATTTGTGCGACTTATGTGGTGTTGTCGAAGTGTGTAAAAACCGTTGTGATATAAACAGCAACCTTCTGCAGTTCAAGCAAATGAAATGTTTGCTGCCATGCTTCGTCACACCTTCGAGAATAGACGATTTCATGAAGCGCGTATATAGCCAAAATGTCTGCTTGGAGAACGTTGCGTGCGAAAACTTTGTTGTTACTGGACTTATAAGAGTGAAAAATTTATCCTACCTTAAAAAGGTGACTGTGCGATTCACATTCGATGAATGGGGGACATATCGGGACATTTGGGCAGATTACATGTCATCTTGCTCGGACGGAAGAACCGACAAGTTCAGCTTCCGTATCACAGTTCCTGTTGACTTTGAAGTAAAACGGCGTATGCAGTTCGCTGTCCGTTATCAGGTATTGAACCAGGAGTTTTGGGATAATAACGATGGAAACAATTACCATGTGCAGTGTGTGGAATTATTGTCTGAACAGTTTTAGAACCGAGATTAACATTCTCACAAATGGAAAACTGTCGAAATAGCTAGTCACTGAGTTGTACGTAAACAATTGGCCCCCTGCTCACAGCAGGTGCCATGTTCTCAGTGAAAAGACTGGTACTCAATGTACCAAAGACTTAAAAATATATTTTTTCAGACGTGAAACTTTCCACGAGATCTCAGTTAACTGAAAGTAAAAGCTAATATCAAGAGTATAAAATACTCTTTAACTCAATCTATGAAGTGTGAGAATGAACTACTGAAGCATGAGTGCATGAGGAAAAAAGTAAATTATCAAGTTGACATAAATACATGTTTACCTGAACAGCCTTTGGCCGAGTGAAGTGAAATAAAAAAAATTTGTATAATTATACCAAATAGTTTGACTTTGAAACTTTAAAAAGGTCTTAATTAAAAAAACTTTTAATTGGTGTAATTAAGGAATACAATCCTTGACCAGTGTACTGGATCCGCGAAGTGTGGTTGTTAGAATCAATTTCATTTCTCATTAGTTTTGGTTTTAAACTTCTGCTTAAGTTTGAGAATTTTTTATGATGAGGCTTAATAATCTTTCCCTTTCTTGTAAGTGAAATTCATTGCATGAATGAAAGGAAAGAAAAGTTCTTACAAACTTTGCTAAAATGGAAAACGACCTGCAACCTTGAAACTATTCAAACATTTTTAGTTCAGTTGGACTGTAATTTTTCTCTGACCAAGTGTGAGAATAAACTACAAACATGAGTGCATGAGAAAAAAAAAGTAAAATTATGAAGTTGACATAAATACATGTTTACCTGAAGAGCTTTTAGCTGGGTATGTTCTCAGCATGTTCTTAAAATTTCGGCCAATAACAGCCTCAACGCGTTCTTATAAAAATGTTATTTTTTATATCTGCTATTGTGCCGATAAATTTAATTGTGTTTCTTTTACTTTACTGATCAGAGCTTTGGAACCTTTGTTTACTAACATTACCTTAGGACTTATAGCTGTGGTTGGGGAATGCTTGTCCTTTTTCAATAATAATGCACGAAACACAGGTCATACGTAATATACAGGATTAGAGAAAGTATCATAAATTATACCAAAGGAAAAAACAACACCAAATGCATGCAGCATGATTGTTAGTTTTTCAGTTGTTTTCAAAGTAATGATATATACTCATGCAGTAATTTTGTCGAAACTGCCTTTGTTCCTGAGCACTTGTTGTTAAGTCTTGTAACTGTAATTTTATAATTGCTTTTTTTTAGTGTAATTACACTAACTTACTTTTACTAGTAGTAAATATAGTTATCAAAGTTAGATGTATAGTTTTAGCATAATGTATGTAATATTTAACTTCAGTCTCAATAAAATTTGTTTATAAAATAAAAAAATAAAAAGATACTGCCTTTGTTATTTGGCATCAACAAAGTTATATTGCACGGTATTTACAACAAAAGCCTATAGCAAACGTCTTGTTTTAAATGTTAGAACCACCATTTTCAGCACAGAAAACCATTGCTCAATAGCTTTCATTAAATTGAATTGTCACACTGTAGGATTTCATACATAGACCCAAACGTTAGAATCAGCTTTTACAGCATAGTAAAATACAGAAAAAGCACTTCTCAGTAACTTCGTCGCAATAATCTTTACTTTTTATTGTTAGTTGCAAGGCTCGATATCTGGATCTGCAAAATAAACACGATGTTCCTGTCCTAGGATAGACAACTTCCCCCTTTCCTCTCACATTACACTCTTTAAAGAAAAATATGCGCTTTGTTTTTCTGCCTGTTGCAAATGGTGACGACGTGTGTGAGTAGATAGCTAATGTGGGTAGGTAGATGGGTAGGTGCAGTAGGCAGGTACCTTAAAAAGCACAAGTTAATATGGAAGTGTATGAAACCATTGTTGCAAGCAACTTAATTATCATAGAAAGATCCAGAATGATATATTAAGTAAGAATTAAGTACATAGTTAATTTAATCTGTGTGAAAATGTGGTGTGTGATATTCAATGTCATTTTCAGATCATAATAAAAGCAATTAGCAAAAAACTCTCATTTGAATGGTCATATAAACTTGAGGATTTCCTCCACAGACTCAAACGTTAGAACCCCCTCAGCTTACATCATAATAGACACTACCAAAGGAAAGCACATTTGAATGGTTACACTGTAGAGATCCATCCACAGATCACAAATCAGAACCACCTTATGCATCATAATAAACAATACCACAAAAAATGAATGCACTGCTAAGCTTTCATTTGAATGGTTACACTTGAGGATTTCCTTCACAGAGTTAAAAGTTAGAACCACCTTGTACAACATAATAAACAGTACCACAGGAATGTACTGCTCAATAGCTTTCATTTGAATGGTTACACATGAGGATTTCATCCACAGAGTCAAGAGTTAGAACCACCTTTAATAGCTTAATAAACACTGACCAAATGAAAACGCTAGCTGCTTATTTCATGGAATGATTACACTGTAGAAATTCATCCGCAGACTTAAAAGTGGGAGCCACATTGTACAGCATGATAAAGGGTACCAAGAAAAAAGGAGTGCTCAATAGCTTATATTTGAATGGTTCACACAGTGGGATTTTATCCACAGACTTAAGGGGCTATGTCACCTATTTTAAGTATCACTTTGAAAACCCCAAAAGCATATTTGTTTCAATGGAAACCTACAAATAATGGTCCAGTTTTGTTCACAAAAACTCTTCGAGTACACAGAAACTAGTATTATATTTGTTATCTTTGGCTGTGGATGGCCAGGGTGGAAATGGATTGTAACTTTAAAAAATTGGCCAATTTTTCCAATTTTCTCCCAAGTGTCGTGGAAAAATCGCAGAAAAACGTATTATGATTTGTTCTTTCTTTAAGAAATCACTTGATATTTTCTTCCTGGTGTTCCAAGAGCAATTGTATGTTTGAGCAAAGGTACTTTGTCAACTATCTGGTATATTTTGTCCGAAACACAGCAAAATCTGCGTGACAATACCCCTTTGAAAGGTCGACACTAAACAGCACCACAGCAAACCACTCGATAACTTTCGTTTACATAGAGACACTTTTGTATATTTCATCCACATACTCAAAAGTTAGACCTCCCTGTACATCATAATTAAAAGTGACAACAGGAAGGTACTCCTCCAAAGGTGTCATTCGAATGATCGCACTTTTGGACTTCGTCCACACATTTAAAATTTAGAGCAACTTGTACAGCATAATATATAAATAGCACTACTGAAAAGTACTGCTCAACAGCTTTCATTTGACTGAATATAGTCACACATAAGGATTTTGACCTGCCAAAGTCTCAAACGTAAGCACCTTTTACAGCATAATAAACTGCACCAAAGGGAAGTACAATGACTCATTTTAGTAATTCATGGCCTCAGAGTATTTTACAGCTCAATAAATGACTCCACAGAAAAGTGCTCAATAGCTTTCATGTGAATGGTCTTTACTATAAGATTTTATCCACAGACAAAAAAAGATAGAGATAGAGTCACCTTTAAATGCGCATAAGAAAAACTGAGGACAGAAACATTTTGCTCTAACGACTTTCTTTTAATTGAATAGTCACACCAGGGGCGTACGCAGGATTTTGCAGAGTGGGGTTACATCGCACGATGTAACCCCCCTCTGATACGTTTTTCTCCAATGTACATAATTTCAATAACGGCGAGGCGTACGCCCCTGCACACTAAAGGAGTTTATCCACATAGTCAAATAATTGAGTCCCTTTTTACAGAATACTACAATATTTAAACAGCATCACAGTTAAGTGTCCAGGAATACATGTAGCTTTCATGAATCATACTTCAAAAACATGTCAGTGTTACTTGAAGAAAAAAAAAGACATGCTTGTTTCGGTGGAAATTCAATAATAATACTCCAGCTTAAAAGTACCGTACTAGTGCTCTAAAGAAGAAATAAGTGTTTGGGTTGCAGGTGGCCAGGACGGAAATGGATTGCAACTTGAAAACATTGGTCTACTTTTATCATGTTTATCGCCTTGTCTCTTGTTTGTCCCAGATTACGCGTATAATTCTCTCTTCAAAACTTCACTTTACATCAACAACAACAACAACAACAAACAAAAACTTTATTCAGACATATTAAACCTAAATACAGTTGCCCTGCAAATTAGCAAAGAAACGCTATTCGAGGCAGGGAAAAGTGTAAAGCTAATTGAAAATAATGAAAGTGAGTCAACATAACAATACAGAAGCTGATCTGTAGCTGATCTTCCTCTTAGTGTCCTATGAACATTTCGTGTATGAGAAGGGTACTTATAGTTTTTAATTTGGGCAATTTTGACCCAATGACATAGTTCCTTTAACATAGTTATGACGTAGACATAGTTCCTTTTGACATAGTTATGACATAGACATAGTTCCTTTTGACATAGTTATGACATAGACATAGTTCCTTTTGACATAGTTATGACATAGACATAGTTCCTTTAACATAGTTATGACATAGACATAGTTCCTTTTAACATAGTTATGACATAGACATAGTTCCTTTTGACAGAGTTATGACATAGACATAGTTCCTTTTGACATAGTTATGACATAGACATAGTTCCTTTTGACATAGTTATGACATAGACATATAGTTCCTTTTGACATAGTTATGACATAGACATAGTTCCTTTTAACATAGTTATGATATAGACATAGTTCCTTTTGACATAGTTATGACATAGACATAGTTCCTTTTGACATAGTTATGACATAGACATAGTTCCTTTTGACATAGTTATGACATAGACATATAGTTCCTTTTGACAGAGTTATGACATAGACATATAGTTCCTTTTGACATAGTTATGACATAGACATAGTTCCTTTTGACATAGTTATGACATAGACATAGTTCCTTAGTTCCAGTGACATAGTTCCTTTTCCTCATGCAAAAGATAGAGTTGATTCACTTTAATTCATGTGATTGGTGACACTGGATTTTTTCCCATAGACTCAAAACTAACTTTATAGCATAATAAGCAGCAACATAGAAAAGCAATTTTTAATTACCACATTTCAGTGAGGATCTAATCTACAGACTCAAATGTTAGAGTTACCTTTTATAACCAAAGGCACTACACAAGCAGAAGAGTACTGCTCGATAAGCTTCTTGTAATCATGAGAATTTCTCACACTGTATGATTTTAGTTTACAGACTCATCACACGTCATCTGACTACTCAATGTTTATCTGTGGGCGTGGAGAGTTAAGTACAACCCTTGTCCTTCTGCTGCATGCAATTCACAAATCACATAACTTGTGATTGAATGATTGTGATCATTTACAACTGATCAGTGAAATATCATGCAGATGTCAAAGATAGAACACATTTGTTGGAGTATTCATTGTTTCTTAAGGCTGGGTTTTACCTGAATTTCGATGCAATTTTAACAGGTTTAAGGAAGGGATAGAAGAAATAAAATGATTTTTGGAACACTAACAGACAGTTGATACCCACACAAGAGCACCCCAGGTTGATAGTGGACTATTTTGGTGTCCATCTACTAATTTTTGACTTCAAATTCTAATTTTAAAACTACATTAAATCCTCAATATTTCTTATTTCTCTTAATGATTAAAAAAAACAAATGATTAAAAATATGTGATTTGGGCTGCAGGTAGCTAGGGTGGAAATGGATTGCAACTTGAACAAATTGCGCCACTTTTTTCAAGTTCATCGCCTTGAGTCTTGGAAAACTCGCTAAAACTCAGATAACGGTTGATTCTCTGTTCAAAACTACACTCAGTATATCGTCCTCTTAGTGTTGTATGAGAAAGGTACCTATAGTTTTTAAATTGGGCCGGGCAGTGTTGACCCCAAAACGTCCAAATCTCCATGGCATAGCTCCTTTAAGGATTGTATCCACAGACACAAATGATAGAGCTAGCCACAGGAAAATACTGCTCAATTAAACTTTAATTCATTTGAATGGACACACTTTAGGATTCTTTCCAAAGACTCAAAGCTACCTTTACTGAATAATAAGCAGCATCATATAAAACTACTTCTCATTAGCTTTCATTTTGAATTGCCACATTTTAGTTAAGATTTAAACCTCCGGCAGACTCAAATGTTAGAGCAACCTTTTATAACACAGCACCACACAAACAGAAGAGCACTGAAAGTGTGAATTTGTCACACCGTTTGATTTTAGTTCATAGACAGTCATCATACATCACACGAGTCAAGGTGTTTTTATCTGTGGGAGAGAGAGACATCAGCATCCCGGATGATTAACTGATAAGCAGGAGCCTGCTTTAAGCTTGCTTTATTATCTTGAAATAAGAAAGAACAAATCGCCAAAAGTGATAAAAGCAAAGAAATATTAACTAAAGAGGCGTAAATAACGGCTAAAAGAGCTCTTTGTATGTATTGCATTATGCAACACCTATTCTTGTATTTAATAGGAAATTCAAACAATAACTTTTGAAAGTAGTGAAGATGACATAAGACCACATAAGTATATGTCGAAACATGTATTACAAGTTGAAATGCATTGTTTTATGCCTTCAAATTTTCGTGAATCTGCTATTACACAAGAATGGCAATTTTGATTTCTTGACCGCCTGTCGAAAAAATCAAATTTGATGAAATGTACTGAATCCACGTCCATCCCTGCAATCCTGCACTTGTTATCTCCAAACTGCCGCTTCTGTTATATACAATCAATTTTATATATTTAGTGGCATTTGGCGAAATAACATGAAAATAACGTATGCTAAAGTCTGTTATTTCGGTGGGACCATGTCCCTTTTATTTCATCTAATTTTATTTGAATTACATTCTCTGCCGCATGCAATTCACAAATCACATATTAACTTTACTGATTTGCTTTCATATGAAAACATTGTAATCATTTACAACTGATAAGCCGGAAAAGTCAGATTAATTCCAACTTACCTGTGCTTATCAGATTTATTTAACAGTTGCTTTTGAAACATTAAACAAGACCAACAACTTAACAGTTAATCAGTTCAATACAAATAACCAAAACAGAACCTTGCGATGCATTTTTCCCGAAGAAACCCGATGAAGAGGATACTGACCAACATTATAATTCATCACATTGATACACTGCCCAAATATGGTCATAAGACCTCACAAAGCTCTCGATATCCGTAGGTTTGACATGACGCATATCCAGTGTAGTAGGAAATTTCGCATTTTGAAGGAAACTGGTGATCATTGCAAAAGTTGCGATTCGTTCAGAAATCATCTCTTGGTCCCAACAAAGAAAAATAAAGTCATGTTCTTTTGAAAAATGCCATTCAGTTCTAAGAAACCTAAATAAAAAAACACTCGCCCATTATTTTAGGAAACCAAAGGATCACCCAAAAGAAACAAAAACAAAAGGCATTGTGTACAAGGTTAAATGCCGATCGTGTGATTTCACATACATTGGGGAAACAAAGAGTCGTGGAATTCACGTGGCGGGGAGCATAAACCAGGAACTAATAATAACAAAGAGTCAGCAATAAAAGATCACGCCGAAACCACTGACCATGACATTGACACTAGCTATGTGGAAATTTTAGAAAAGAATGTCAACAATTGGCACGAAAGAATCTTTTTGGAATCATGGCACTCCACAATGGACAAAAATTCGGTGAACGAGCGGAAGCCATTCCTTTCTGTCTATAAGACATTATTGAAGCCCCAGGGAATAAAGTAACTTCTTAATTTCGTTATATTACACTCGAACTGCATATTTTAGTTACTCTGATAAAGACCGCAGTTGCAGTCGAAAATTCAGTCTTTTAACGATATATATATATATATATATATATATATATATATTTTTTTTTAATCTAGATCAGCGTCAACGTTTTTTATAAATACTTTTTATCATAAATAAAAAAGATTTCGAGAGACTTTCAACTTCTTACCCGTCGATACCATTTCGCGTACAACTTCGCATTTTACTGTTGCTCGAGCGCTCACAGACGTACTCTCTCCAGTCCTCTTAGTCATGGTAGCCGTTGTATAGCGCCTTCCATTTTTTGTTATTGTTGTTTTTTATGTGTAATATTGTAACGGGTATGTCTAAAAAATCACTGGTTGCTAACGGATTTCTAAACCTACAACATGAAGTAATGATATTTCTTTTTTTAAATTTTTTTCTGAAAGACCGGTAGTGATTGTTTTCAGTGCCTTCGTTTGAGTTCTTTGCTGAAGGTGTGTCTTATTAAACATTAACTTCCTCAACAATTCTCCTGAAATTAAGCGACCAATCAATAATATTATTCTTAGTCCAAGCAAGTTGAAAGAATTCTTAAGCGTTTTTTCTGTTGTAACTAAAGGGGCACCAGTTTTGTAGCTGTCATTCTTCCTAATCATGAAATGTGTTTGACATCTTTGCGTTTTTCCTTTCGCATAAAGCGTGACAGAGTTGTTCAATATCAGTTTAATGTAATAACATTAAGCATGCTGAAAGGAAATATATTATAAAATACATATATAAATTTGATTACATAAAAAATTAATTCCCCAACGCTTAAGCTGACCTCAAATTGCTACTGTCAGAATACGTTTTAGCTTGTAGTACTGTGTAACGGAACATAGTTCGGACAACCAATAACAGCGAGGAATAAAAGGAAATAAAGTTCGAATTTCCCTAGCTAAAACTGCGCTTTCTCTGGCAGGGACCAAAAATAAAGAATAATTGGTCCGTTAAAAATAGAAAAAAGGTCCTACGACTATTATAAAAGCGGCGAGCTTCTTATAGTGAAGTATAATTTAAGTTCCAAAGGTTTACGAGAACCAGATACAGAGAGAACTTCAAGCCTACATTGGAAATCTACATTTGTAAGACAGGCAAAGAGCTACTTTAAGATCGAAACAAAGAAGAAAGTCAGCATGTGTGTAAAGGTAAGGATTAATTTTAATGTTCATCAATCAACATCGCTTTCATATAAATACGAAAATGAAGATATGAGTGTTTTACTTCATTGTGTTACTATAACAATTACAATTATTATTGTTATCATTATTGCTGTTATTATCATTATTATTATTGTTGTCAGCAGTAAGCGTTGATGGAAACAAGGCGTGTATCATTTTCTATTTCACCCAACGTCTTATAGCAATGTTTCTTTCATTCGTTGCAGTTATTGTTTGTTGTTTTTGCTGGCCTATTTCTACAAAACCAAACCATGGGCAAACCGTACCAGTCACAAGAGCCAGATAACCTTGATCTGAAGTTTATCGATGAAGAAATTGAACCAAATGAAACAGTGCGCACCCGAGCAAAAAGACAAGTGACTCTTACCTTGGCAAACCTCTGCCCAATTGAGCAAGCTTCTACGTCATCGAATTCTCCGTCAAATCCTTGTGTGAAAAGGTGGAATTTTTGCCCAAGGTATAATTTGACTGAGGCTGTATGTGAATTCGCTTCAACTGCTTGCCTTAGCAGCATACGCAGATATAGCTTTCCAAAATGTACTCCCGTTTTTAGGTCTGTAACAATAAATCGAGGCACTTCTTATAAGAGACAATTGAGATTAACGAAGACTTGCACTTGTGCATAAGAATTAAAATGAAACAACAAGCAATTTACTATAAAAAGGAAAATACTCATATGTTTATTTATATGTTTATTTATTTGTTATTTGCCTATTTGTTATTTTGTCGTAAGAGTCCTACTGGATTTATATATCTGTATTTGCATTCAATGACATGCTCCATTTAAGATTTAAAATGTTTCAATAAAAAACTATTTATTGTATAATTAAGATTAAAAAATTACAACTGGTCCGTAGTTTCTTGTCGTTTGGTCTATAGCATTTTCACACCCGAGGGGATGAAGGTGGGGGGGGGGGGGGGGAGGGGGAGTGCCCGCGCGGTCTTTGAAGGAGTTTGACCGTGTCGCGCCTAAAGCCCCGTGATACAATAAAGAACCAAAAACCTATATATGAGTTAAAGGCATATAAAATGGAGAAACACTTAAAATTATAATTTCGTCGACAGAGTAATAATTAAAGATGCGATGCGGCACTTAACGCAAAATGACCGATGTTGATAAATTAAACACGAATAACCTGCGTTGAAACTACGGGTAGTTGCATGATATTAAGCATACACTGGTCTCAAAAAACGTTTTATAAGCTTTTAATTGATATATAGGTTTGTGTACTATGTATTAAAACTGAGCGCTTATGGGGCTTTAAGCGCAACACGGTCAAACTTGTTACAGTGCGACGTGCCTTACCGTGAGACACGACAAACTTTTTTACAAGTTTCCACGACATCACCAGCTAATTCTTTATATATATAGATAGATAGGCAGAGCCTAACAGCGTAGCACTATGAACAAGCTTAACTAAGGTGCAACTTAACTTAGGTGAAAGGTCGGAAGCACAAGAATTAAGATTGACGACCGGGCTATTTTTCAATTTTAGCAATTCTCAAAAAAAACAGTAACTTATTACCCGACCGTCTGCACAGTACATTTACGCCGTAGAAAAGTTTACAAAAACAACTTTTCTCTGTCTAGAATATCAGGTACGACTACTTTCCGAATAAAATACAGTTTTTGTTTGTCAAAAATTGCCCGAGAAACTGATTTGGAAATCAAAATTGCAAAAATACACAAACATATTTGCATAAGGCGACACGAGTGAAGACAGAAAATCTTAGTCTTGTTTTATTTACATAAAATCGCTTTTCAATCTATGTAATGAATGAACAAGCACAAAAAATGGACAACACAATCTTCTTTCGAAAAATTTTATTCAAATCTTCATTAGTTTATGTTTAAAAGTAAAACACGTACCATTTATAGCGCATCAAGGCAGAGCTGTCCTCGATGAAATTCAAGATAACAACACGAGTTAATTTGAGCATGTTTCATAAACACGTCTCTAAAATTCAAGAGAACACAAAGAAAAAGTCAATCAAAAATTGATATCAACATAAATTCCCATCGAAAAATGTGATTCCCTGTGTGATTTATTTTACCTTTACTGCGCCTTTCAATAACATGCGGAATTTGAAATTCAAATTTTCACCAGCGGTTGCGTTTTACACTGCCGTCAATCATCTTAGCTTATCTCTCAGGAAACAGATCTTCACTTCAATGAGTTCAAAAGGTCACGTCCGTGCACTATGATTGGTAGATTTCGATCCATTTTGTTTGTTTCTTTTTTACATGGTCCGTTGGCTTTCCTCTTAATTATGATTGACGGCAGGAAATAACGCAACGGTTGGTGGAGATTTGAATTTCAAATTCCTCGTGTTATTGAAAGGCGCAGTAAGTCACTGGACCGCTTGGAAATTCATTAAAACTCCTCTTCTTCGGTTCTGAAATCCGTAATAAAAACAAAGTATCTCCCCGCATTGCTCCTGCATTGATAAAAACGTATGAGGGTTCCTCGAAGCAAGATTTTATCCCCGAAAGCTCTTCTTTTTCCACTAAAGCGGCTTCTGAGTATCCCTTAATTAGTATCCCTGTCTTGAGTAGCAAACCGCGAAAAAATGCAAGGAAGTAACGACTTCAATGCTCCGCTGAACACTGCGAAAGATTAAACTTTTTTTAAACTTTAAAAAGTGTTTACCGAGCTGACGGCTGTGTAGCCGCGCGTGTGGCGTCATACGCGCCCGCGAGTTGGCCTTGCGCGACCGACTGACCCACTGACACATGTCACGGAGGCGCGCCCGCGAAACATTCCGCTAGCCATGACCATGAAAAATAACGGGCATAGGTTCTATGAGTATGGGGCTGCGCAGCCGGGCTTTCGGCCCGGCGAGTGCTCCGCTATATGCGGATATGTGTGAAGCGATAAAATGAATAAAATCTTGGTATTTTGTAACTATTTTTACACTACAGTGGAATCCTGTGATAAACACGAAGCGACAAGATTATATTCCATCGTGCTCAACTTTTCGGGGATGCGTGCGCGAAAAAATATTGCATAAGTTGAAAAATGTTGAAAAAGTTAAATCAAAGGCTCCCATGAGCCAACCCGTGAATAAGAAATCCTAACGCTTAACGCAATTAATATTGCGGTAGGCTTATGTTTTGATATTGACACGGTTAGATATTTTTTTATTTAAACGTTACGACTTTTGACGAACGCCAACAACAACAACAACAACAAAACTGGTCCCGGGCAAGATTCGAACTCGGGTCGTCTGACTGTTGTTACCAGTGTTGTTACATACAGATGGTTTTCACTCACGTGACCTTCAGTCCTGTGAGACTCAAATGACAACGGCCATGGCGGCCATGTTGGTGCACATAACAAGAGAAGTTCATTAAAATTCTTTTGTCGGTGTGCACCATCATGGCCGCCGTGACGTAACGTGAAAACCACGTATACTACGCCATTAGGCTACGAAGATTAACGGTGGTTGCATAGGTAAAATGTTATTATTTTAACGTATATATGCGGTAAAACGCGTATTAAAAAGTATGTGGCGCTCTCGAAAAATCAATTTCAAGTTTGCAGATCCATTCCTGGTTTTAAATGATCCATTAAAGGACTCCAAATACAAAACATGAGAGCAGCACTTTAAAAATGTCCCCTTTTTCGGCGATCGACTATTCCTTTGCTACGAAAGCCTTAAGCGCTGGTCAGCGGAATTACCAAGACAAGTTTACAACTGATGGAGGGAGTGAGCGAGTGAAATTGTCCTCGTCAGCGATAACCCGTTCATTTCGCATCTGTGGACTGTGATTGGTTGACTTAAAGAGTGTGGCGTTACAAGTTGCAAGAGCCATGTTACACGTATTTTTGGTGTGCAACTTAAAAAATTTGTTGCACAAAGTAGAAAACGATTCAACCGGCTTTTCATGTAACTTAAACTAAAACAAAAATTCAGTTGCAAGAGAAGGTGTTACACGTAAAAATCGTGCGTGCATCAATAATTTCTTTTCTTGCGAGAGAAGTTGCACGAAAAATTGTAACGTTTAAGCTCCCTGTTTTTATACTATATATATACTTTTTATACTGTACTAATTTTATTCAATTAGTACTTTATTTGCAACACAAAAACGATTAATGACATAAATTACAAACTAATAAGTAAATTAATTAATTAATGCATCAGTTGTCCTAAAATTAGTAAATTACTAATTCTAATTTTAGATTGCAGAACTCCAAAATCCAGTGACCATTCTACGTCGAAAAACCAGATGTCTGAGCCGAGCGGAAACTCTACGCTAACGCGAGCGATTAAGAAGAAAGTTTCGTTTGCAGACACCGCTGGCCTGACGCTTGAGTCTGTGAAGACTATCCCATCATACAGTGAAGAAGATGTGGTGACCATGAATGATACCATGAGTGATATCAACGCTGGCCTACATATGCACTGTCTGCGACGGAGAATAAAATGTCTCTCGCCAAGTTTTGTTGAACCATGTAAAACTGATTTGTTTCGCGAGTGCGTCTCCAAACAGAATGTTTGTCTCGAGAGCATCTCTTGCGATGATTTAGTTATTACGGGTGTTGTGCGAGTGAAAAACTTAGGTTATGCTAAAGAAGTGACAATACGATTTACTCTGGATGACTGGATTAGCTTTCGAGATGTTTGGGCGGATTACCTGTCTACAAACGTGGATGAAAAAACGGAACAGTTTAGTTTTCGTATCACAGTCCCGGCGGATTTTGAAGCTGATCTGAAAATTGAATTTGCGATTCGTTATCGGGTTGCCGAGCAAGAGTTTTGGGACAATAACTTTGGCGGAAATTATCAGGTTCGATGCCTTGAAATTTCTTAATCAGTATAATGAACTAAGGAATGAACTATGTTAGACTGCTAGCTGTCCCTTTTCAGTTAATCGAGCGGGTGAACTAATCACAAAAACAAGCTCGGCGAGACTGGAGCGAGCGAACGAGCCGAGGGGAAACTGGGGAGAGGCGGAAGGAAAAGGGACTGCAGTCTTTTCTGTAACTTTCGCGTTCGAATTCCTCGCCGCACCAGGGACGGAAAACTCCAATTGGTTCATAGACAATAGAAAGCTGTCAGGGAAGTTTGACGAGTATTAACAATCTTGACACATCTAGTGTGAATCGATATCTCCAGTTTCACATCAGAGTTGAGACGATGACATGTAACAGTGGGAATGAAAATGTTTTAGACGATTTGTCTGGTTGCCTCAGTCGGCTGTTTAGTTTTAAAAGAAGAACAGAGATTATCGGTGGAAGCGCTTCTATCGGGAAAAGATGTCATGACTGTGCTACCAACTGGCTTTAGAAAATCAATAATTTATCAAAGCTCTGTCTCTGTATGATAGTGGCATAAACAAAACTGTCAAAATTGACAACGGAGGAATTATAAACATCGCAGCTCCACGCGGCTATAACGGGAAGCGAATAGATGCTAAAATCACAGCGTTGATTAAGGCAAACTTCAAGTTTCTACAAGTTGAATTGCTTTCTTTTTAAGCTTCAACTCTCTCCGATCTGCTAAGCTTGCTTAATGGATCTGCAAAATTAATACCCTGCAATGATGAAAACTAAAGTAGTTGATCGGGTGAGCCCAGAAATACATTCCGTGACCAAAAAAAAGCATTTCAGATTATGTTATTTCAGAGAGAAAAGCTAGAGAATGAGTTTAAAACCTTTCCTACACAAAAACCAACACATGATGCCAATGCAAAAGTAACAAACCAACCGCCAGGTTAACAAGGACACTAAAACAAGTCAAATTCTACAAGAGCAGACACCACGGGAAACCACAACAGACAGACTTGTCGTCTTGTCCGTTGCAAGCGATATTTTGAACGTTTAAAATCCTCCATATTTCTGATTTTCAGCGCACATTTCTTGCAAACACGAGCAGATAAATTGGGTGCAGAGTTTTTGGAAAGCTTTAGACTTTCAGTCACGATCTTGTTAAGCGGAGCGCCATCCTTCGAAGTAGTGAAAAGGTTTTTAGATGATATGCACATACGATAAAAATCAGAGGCCTCTGTCTCTCCTTCGGCTTTCTTCCTCTACTTCGTCTCCGTACCGGTTTCGTAGGCGTTTTTTCGCTCATCAAGGCGATCAAAACAAACTCACGAAAAGCAGAAATTACATTTTCTGTCCTTGAATAAACGACGCGAATGGAGTCCGCTTTGTAAATATTAAATCTACAATCGGTATAGTACAAAGCACTGTTCTATTTTAGCCCACATACCGGTTTTGCGCGTGTTTAAAAGCAGAGAGACAAATAGAGGCGGAGTTTAAGTTAACAAGATTAGTTTATTTTTAATGGGTTCTCACACTTGGTGGGCGGAGTTATCTGGACGCGTTTGTTACAGAAGAGACTGCAGTCCCTCTTTCCCTTCCCGCCTCTTCCCCAGAGCCCCCTCGGTTCGCATTACCTTCGCTCGCTCGCCGCTCGGATGATCGCGGATCGCGTATTTGCTCGCCCGCTCGACTATCCAGAGAGGGACTGCTAGCAGTCTAGAACTATGTAGACGTAAGTTATTGTGCTCCCTTGCGGGTAAAACGATTTCTTTCGTACATCGCTTTTCTCGATGGGTATTGCTAAGGGGATTTGATGTCATTTCAAGATATGTTTTTTTTTGTATCATGGAAGCCCTAAAATAATGGTCCAATTTTATGATAAATTACCACCCTAGTGTACTATTATTTTTCGTTGAGTGTCTCTGGGTGTGAGCGTATTGCAATTTTATATGTTTGCCAAGTGACTCGACAGAGACTTTTCTGAATTGTTTACTCGTCAAACATCACGTTTCGAAGTCTCGCTAACATCATGAATGATAGGCCAGAACAAACCATTATTTATTCCTCTATTAAGAATTGGTTGATAACTTTCTCTTGATGTTTTAGTAATATTTTGTAAATAAGCAAAGGTATTATGTTGGAAAAGCGTTGACGGGGACTAGCAACTTATCCAACACTCGATTGATCAGAACTCAGTTAAGCAGTCTTTTTGTGGTTGACTCTAAGGGCGCGATTTTTTCGGGGACATATTCTGGTCATTCTTAAATCAGAATATGCGAACAAAACTATGTTGTTTACATTCTCACACACCAAACGTTTTCCAGGTACACATACTCAATGTATCGACTTCTTTCCATATTTTCAAGAGGAATAGGTATAATATTGAGCGCTATTCTGTTTTTGGGATGACCAGAATATGCCCAAAAAGAAACGCGCCCTTACTTTTACTCTTCAGTTGGTTTTAACAGCTCTTTACAACTCAATGTTACAATGTTCTTCTCAAAACATTTCTCACATAGTTTTCATCTGGGCTGAGATTCAGCTGTCAATCAATGTCCAAATCATATCAAACAGTAATATAGGCTAACATAAGCCTTAACATGTCAGTGTGAAAGCTGGCTTTTCTTTCAATTTTCACTAATTTACTTTTCCGAAATGCTTAGCCAAAACAAAACTACAAGAGAAATATAAAAATTACAAGATTGAGTTCTATCGCAAAGTTAAGACATTTACAGAGAAGATAAAAATAAAAATACTATTTGAAATTCTTTACATAACGCAGAAAAACAGAAGGTGCATGACAGGCTTCTTCGTTATACCTGATTGGTTAAGGTGGTTCGATACAGTTTTCTGGAGACCATACCAACATTTTTCAATCGGCTTTTAAGCGATCTTCTCCAAGTCAGATCAACGTGAAAATTTCACCACTAACTTGTTTTGAATTGAAGTTTGGCAAAATGCATTTTCTTTGGCGCAATAGGCCTAGATGATGAAAATGCATTTTCTGGTAAAATCGATATTACCATGACAACGATAAACAAGAAACTTAGAAATCAGTCAAAGTGAAATTTAGCGCGTTTAAGATCTCGCATTGAAAATCCCACATAGACATCTTAAAATATGGTATATGGCATATATATTTTGAAAGAATAAAAAAATTCTGTATGTTTGAATTAAAATAAATCGCAAGAACATTTTAAACCGTACTTTTTGTATAGAAGAAATATATGAACCATGAGATTAACACTGGTTTCGTGAAATTGCTTCCAAATGTGTCATAATGTAGCTTCATGTTATGTTTGCACGCCAGGAAAGTTTTGTGTACTTTCTCCTTTGCCATCTTGAGAACTACCATTTTTCCTAACATCGCTCCGTGTGTAAGTTTTGGGTAGTTTTCGATTTCGATCGATTTTGCGAAAATCTCAGAAACGGCTCGATGGATTGTTTTAAAAAAATCACCACGTATGCTTGGTGATGTGAAAACTATTATCTCAAAGTTTCATTGGCATTGATTTATTAGAACACCTTTAAATTTAACGATGAAGATGACGTTCAAAGTGGCCGATAGTTGGCGTTACAAATTCGGCATAGTTGTTAACTTATGCTAATGATTTCAAATCAATGCGCACCACATTCCTCCATGATTAATACATTTCATTGTAATCTGCTTTGCATCTATTACACGCAAATCGTGCCTCGCGCGTGCTTATTAAAAAAATGCGCGCTACATTCCTCAGTGATTAATACATCCATTGTACGCTCTATAATGCAAATTTCTTTGCAACTGTTTTCTTTTACGTTCAAAATGCCTGCTGTAAAAACGTCTTTGAAACGCAAAAGGGCATTAATTGCGCAAAATAATCATAAAAAGAGACCTCAGGATGGGAATCAGGAAAGAAATCAGGACTAGCAGCAGAAAAAGCACCACCACGAGTGAATAAGGACAAAAAAATCCTTTGTAAAATAATCAATTTTTTTGAAGAAAGACAACACTAAATGTTGCACCGGGCAATGCTGTTAAAAGTTTCTATCAGTCACAAATGCAATAATTCTAGGTTTTTACATGTACTCAGGAACGTTAAATAATAAAATAGTTATGTAATGATAGGCTTAATATAGTGCACATGATCCTAACGTTAACAAACACGCGCGAGGCACGATTTGCGTGTAATAGATGCAAAGCAGATTACAATGAAATGTATTAATCATGGAGGAATGTGGTGCGCATCGATTTGAAATCATTAGCATAAGTTAACAACCATGCTGAATTTGTAACGCCAACTATCGGCCACTTTGAACGTCGTCTTCATCGTTAAATTTCAAGGTGTTCTAATAAATCAATGCCAATGAAACTTTGAGATAATATTTTTCACATCACCAAGTATACGTGGTGATTTTTTTAAAACAATCCATCGAGCCGTTTCTGAGATTTTCGCAAAATCGTTCGAAATCGAAAACTACCCAAAAATTACACACGGAGGGATGTTAGGAAAAATGGTAGTTCTCAAGATCGCAAAGGAGAAAGTTCACACAACTTTCCTGGCGTGCAAACATAACATGAAGCTACATTATGACACTATTTGGAAGTAATTTCACGAAACCAGTGTTAATCTCATGGTTCATATATTACTTCTATACAAAAAGTACGGTTTAAAATGTTCTTGCGATTTATTTTAATTCAAACATACAGAATTTTTTTATTCTTTCAAAATATATATGCCATATACCATATTTTAAGATGTCTATGTGGGATTTTCAATGCAAGATCTTAAACGCGCTAAATTTCACTTTGACTGATTTCTAAGTTTCTTGTTTATCGTTGTCATGGTAATATCGATTTTACCAGAAAATGCATTTTGCCAAACTTCAATTTAAAACCAGTTAGTGGTGAAAATTTCACGTTGACCTGACTTGGAGAAGATCGCTTAAAAGCCGATTGAAAAATGTTGGTATGGTCTCCAGAAAACTGTATCGAACCACCTTAAGTTTGGTCCAGCCTTTTCCATAATATTAACTAGCACTTACTAACAAATAGTTTTACTGAAAAATAAGACCGTTAAATAAGAACAAGTTACTTTTATTAAATAAAAACACTATTTCCAGGAAGAGCGCTTAAAAAAACTTGACTGAGTTTCAGTTCAATATCTTGACTCCACACCTAAGCATAAGGAGGGGGACATTGGGGGGTAGCCCATACCGCAATACCGCAGCATAAAATCAAAAATACCGCAATACCGCAAGGAAAATCAACAAAATACCGATACCGCAGGTATGGATATCAGGCAGGTACAAATATATTTGGAGGGATGTAGGATAAGCGATCTAGTTACGGTCAGTTGCGCGTTTTACGTAGTCGTAGTAAGACTTACCTCGTAGAAGGAACTAAAGCTTTCGCAGAAAATGACCACGTAACAGTTCCAGGTTGCATACCGAAAATGTCAATTGTTCTCTCCAATTATATCCCTTTGTCCTCTTTCCATACATCCTACACGGTCTTTCAATTTAGAGCCCCCCAAACCCACTCGACTTTTCTTCTTACCGTTTTCAAATTCACAACTGTGTCTATGCTTTAAAACAAAAAAACGTTCACTTGGCTTACACACGACATTTGTGACCTCTCACGCGAAAACGATACTGACGGCTATCCGTTCGAGCCGTTCAAGCCGTCTTGCTGTTCATCAGCCGTTCACGAACGGCCTCCCGTTCGAACGGCTGTGATTCGTGATTAGCCGTTCAAAAAATTTATTCAGCCGTTCGAACGGCTGCTGCTAGCCGTTCAAAAAAAACCTTCAGCCGTTCGAACGGCTGCTGCTAGCCGTTCAAAAAAACCTTCAGCCGTTCGAACGGCTAGGGCTATCCGTTCGGAAAAAATATTCAGCCATTCGGAACGGCTAATGGTTTACCTATTCCCCGGAATCCGGAATCCGGAATCCGGAATCTTGAGCGTGAAATCCTAAAAGGCGGAATGAATCAAAACATGAAAATTAAATAAATATCCGTTTAATACCCGTTTAATTTTTCGTACATGACATCGCGTGGCGCAGTTTTACGATTTCTTACTTTATCTTTTTACGCCAAAATTTTGACTATAGCGTGACCTGATTGTATAACGCACGCTGTGGTCTAAACTGAGTATAGTGCGACACATCGCGCTTCGTTGTCAAGCACATTCACAGGCTTAGCCAATCAAAAAACAGGAAAGATGAGAGTGAAATCGTGGCGGCACAAGCGGCCCGTTGAAACGAAGTAGTCGCGATTTTAAATTTGTCACATTCCATAATGAGTTTATGAATGACGCTATTGTTGTACGGTAGAGATTACACATGTCATCTAGGGATCTCTTAGGCTCGATTTTCAGCCGTTTGAGGGAGTCCGGTTTTCAGATCCTCCTCCCAACGGTATGTACTTGGTGTATGCCTTATCATTTTGTATTTAAACACTTAGTTTTTATTTCAGTAGAAATAAATGGTAAAAAAAAACAGTAGAATAGGGAATCGAACCCGGGCCGTATGATCTGCTCCATGCACACTATCCACTACACCACCGAGGACTTGCTCCCGGAAACTGTAATTTTTAAGGGATATAAGATAATATGCTGCTAGCCCAGACCATATATAAGAACTAACCCTTTCGATACACTGGAAATACTTGAATCAGTGCTTAACCTTAAATACTAAAATCAGTGCTTCAACCCTAGATATTGTAATCCGACCCTAAATTACACTGCAATATATCTAAATACATTACAATGAGGGATACATGAAGTACCATACATTATGATCGATCAGGGATACACCAAGTACCTAGGCTCCCAACAAGTGGTGTGCGCGAAGGAACGCGGGCGCACAAAACGGCGGGTAATCGAACCTAGGGATCTCTAGGAATGTTATTTCATAATACTATTTGGGGAATGACAGCAAAGGTCAGCAAATCATCAGCCTGTCAAATACCGAAATACCGCGCAAAAAAACGTGTTTCACCGAATACCGCAGTCCGAAATAATCAAATACCGCATACCGCAGTCTCAGACAATACCGAAATACCGCGTTCAAAAATAAAATTTACCGAAATACCGCACGAAAAATGGACCAATACCGTGATACCGCGAACCCCAATGTCCCCCTCCATAAGGTCCGGTTCAAACGTCGAACTTCACATGTGCCGAACCTAATGCAAATGAGCAAGAACAATAGATTTCGCTCATTTGCATTAGATTCGGCACATGTGAAGTTCGACGTTTGAACCGGGCCTAAGGCAAATAGTAGTCAAAGTGTGTAGATAATTAATGATTTAACTGGTCAGGAGAAAGTCACTGTCGGATAAACATTCTAAGCAAGAGCACGAGTAAAGCGCGAGCCAACAATCTTTAAATGTCCCATGATTATATGTCTTATTGCATAAATTATAGAATCCATAAATATACCTAATTCAATAAAGGTTGCTTTGGCAGTTGGTCATTGGTAATTGGGAATTGGCATTTGGCATGCGGAACACAATGCAATGCTTTGCTTGAGTGACCGCCAAACAATAGCTTCCCAATGCCCAATTACCAAATGACCAAAGCAACCTTTATTGAATTAGGTATATATGAAACGTTTCATTGTTTGCATTTTTATTGTTTTACAATATGATAACATCATTTTGACCAAAGAGGGTCAAATCCTGAGCTCGTACCACTGCACCTTTAAGCGGCCAACTCCAATCGACTCCTTTCATACTCGTATGAACTGCTGCATGTAATATTTTTAGGTCTGAGATCAGTAGACGTAGATCAGTTGCATCTTGCTAATCGTGGTTGCCTCGTTCAAGCTGTTGATTGTAAAAATCGGTTTTATCAAATGTCAACCAAGTTGCTAAGGTAAATGGTCCACATTAAAGGCCCGTTTACACATGCGATTTTTGATGCGATTTTGTCGCGCTCTCCAATGCAACTTTTGTCGCAAGTGTAAACAAGCGGCAGTTTCCTGTGCGATTCGAGTACGACATTTGCTTTGATTTGCTGTGATTTTCCAAAAATCGCCGCCAAGTTGCATTAGGTTTCGAACATGTTCGAAGCCTCTGCGACATCGCGCGATAAATCGCACTGAAATCGACGCCCGTTTACACATGCGATTTGAAGATGCAAGTTGCGCGCGACAAAAATTGCATCGACAAGTGCGACAAAAATTGCACAAAAAATCGCCTGTGTAAACGAGCTTTAACGGGATTCTAAAGCTGACGTTTCGAGCGCTTCGACAGCTTTGAATCTCTTTACGGTGGCCAATTTACTGACTCAGTTGAGAAAACCAAATGTTCATGATTCACTCCCCCATCGACGCAACAACACAGAAACTAACCACTTTATTGTACGGAAAAGTTAATGAAATTTGCCTTTCTATTTGACAGAACTTTTGTAACTCGTATTTGTTTTTATGATGACCTGTCAAATTATTGTCTTCTCGCACATCATGAATTTATAGATTAGGCATCAGTATGGACATTCAAATTCTCTTCACTTGTGTCAACATATTTCTTATGGAACTAGTTCTACTATGCTTAAATCGTTTAATCGACACCTAGACGATTTCAGGAGCAAGAATTCTTAATTACCTAGCAGAACCATCGGGGGCGGAACCACCCACTTTCCATTTGAAGGTGCCAGCTTATAGAGAAGGTGGTTGTATACAGCTATTTCGAGAAAGGTCGTTGGAAAAAATGTGCACGCGACAATCCCGAAAGGTAGTGTGGGATATGCGCAATACATTGTTCCTGACACTGTAGCTGTCGAACCTACTTTTGTTGCTTTCCTTTAGCACTCAAAGACAATGTCCATGGCCTCTCCTGCCATTCTTTCAAATTTCTTTGAAAAACAGTGAACTCAAAAGCACCCACAATACCTTTCGGGGTTGTCGCGTGCACTTTATCCGACAACCTTTCTCAAAATGGCTGTACACCTAATTCAATAAAGAATGGGGTTAGTTTCTAGAGAAACTGTGGTGCTGCGTCGGTGGGGGTGAAGCACAAGAATTTGGTTTTATCGACTGAGTCGATAAGGTAAATTAGCCACCGTAAAAAGATTCGAGAAAACTGACGTTTCGAGCGCTAGCCCTTCGTCGGAGCGAATCAAGGGATTGTGGGTAGTGTGTGGTTTAATATAGTAGGAGGAGCTCCGCCATTGGTGGAAATTTGGTGACGTGAAAAACAAATGTAAATTAGTTGAATGAAAGGCGTTCGTTAATGTTTTAGTGCTAAGAGTCCTTCGTCATTGGGGATGACGGTATATAAAGAGGTAATGTCCATAGTGAAAATTAATTTGTTTTCGCTCACTAATTTCATTCAAACGTGACAAAAACATAGGCAACTTTCTAGTTACGAGTACACTGAAATCTGACGATGAACCGGGAACTTTTAAATGCGCACGCACACGATGCAACACTTGTCCTTTCATTCACAACGCCAACAAAATAACGGGACCTAAACGATCTATTAAAATCACTGATCGTTTCACATGTACCTCCGTAAATGTTATCTACTGCATAACATGTACTTTTTGCAAAAAGATATACATTGGCGAAACAGGGAGGAGACTGGGCGACCGTTTTCGAGAACATCTCCGAGACGTTGAAAAAAAATGACAAAGACGCATCCAAACCAGTCGCGCGTCACTTCAATCTTGCTAACCATTCTAAACAACACATGACAATCTGTGGCGTTTCCCTACACCAGGGCAACACAGAAAGCCGTAAAAACTTAGAACAAAAAATCATCTTTCGAATCGGCTCTCTCAAACCTCACGGAATTAACGAACGCCTTTCATTCAACTAATTTACATTTGTTTTTCACGTCACCAAATTTCCACCAATGGCGGAGCTCCTCCTACTATATTAAACCACACACTGCCCACAATCCCTTGATTCGCTCCGACGAAGGGCTAGCGCTCGAAACGTCAGTTTTCTCGAATCTTTTTACGGTGGCTAATTTGCCTTATCGACTCAGTCGATAAAACCAAATTCTTGTAATTCAATAAAGGTTGCTTTGGCAGTTGGTCATTGGTAATTGGGATTTGGCTTTTGGCATACGGAACACAATGCAATGCTTCGCTTGAGTGACCGCCAAACAATAGCTTCCCAATGCCCAATTACCAATGACCAAAGCAACCTTTATTGAATTAGGTGTATACGAGGGATTTCACTTGCGTAATTCAGTTGGCTATCAGTCAAGCCTAATGGTCTATCAGTTTTATAACATAGCTAGCAGAGCCGCGCAATCAAATTCAGTATACAACGTACAATGTAAGTAAGCGTGCTCAAAATCCCGATAGTGCACGCTGATAAATAAAAGTGCCATTCTTGACCGTGATTTCTTTTTTAAAAATAAAGAATTTTGTATTTAAACTGCAGTAAAATAAAACTCGAGCTTTCAACAGAAAATTTGAAATAAAACCAATTCCTATTTTGCTTAATATTTCGCTTACCGCGAACAACCACTTCTGATATTGTTGCCCGTTTTTCGCGTCGGATTTCATGCACAATTCCACCGGCTATGGCTATCGCCTCGGGCAACTCTTACGCTTCTTTCGTGCTCTCCAAACTGTTCGCGTGCTCCATTACTCGATAGTGCACGCTAAAGCATGAACCAATTGTTAAACAACAACAACAAAAACTTTTATTTCTACTGTAAATTAAAGAGCTGAAATACATAATATATAAATTAAAAATAGATACAGAAGCTGGTTATTCAAAATAACTAAAAAGCTAAAATCGTTGCTTGACCATCTTTTATGAATTAAAAATAATATACACGCGAGCCAGAAAAGTGGTATTTCCTAAATTAACTAAATTTTAATGTACACACCTTAAAGAACAAATTACAGATTACAGATTACAGATTACAGAACAAATATACACGTATGAAATAAAATAAAATGAATAAATAAATAAGATAAAAAACAGCAAAAATAGCACAAAACACCAATTAATAGTAGAAATTAGTAGCAATTATTAAAATGAGAAGTTAAATCTCTTTTGAGTAGCAGTTTAGAATCGTAAATCTTTCATCAATTTCATTCCACAATTTAGGTCCATTAAAATGAATATCAAATTCACCATAGTCTGTTAATACGTATCGAAGCGTTGGAAATAGGTGAGCTTTTCAGTAGGTATAAAAATAATGAAGGATTTTATGTTTTTTGATCAAGAAGAGTTAAAGAGTTAGAGACGGTATTAATTTTTGCGGATTTTGCGGATTGCTCTCGATCCGCAAAACTACACAGAAAAAACCTCTCGTAGAATAAAATACTCCGCAAAAATGTACCCCCTCAGTAAAATAAAGAACTCTGATTTTAATGTAAACTTGCGTTACTGGGACGTTATCGGACGTAAATAAGAACTATCAACTTTAAAATTGTACATTCTCGTAATAGAATATTAACAGTCGTAGCGTAGTCCGTCCTTTAGGGCATGGCAGTATCGAATCATCTTCGAGGATTTAACAGAATTAAGCCGGAAATGTCTCTAAGAAGAGCATAGCAGCATACCGTAGCTCAACAAGTGATAAAAGTTGAAAATATTAAGTTTCTTTCCCTGTCAATTTTTGCTGCTTGAACAGAAAATCGCAAAATTTCCCAGCAGAAATTTCACTCATCTCGAACCGCTAAAAATTGTTCCCGCAAAACAGAAAAAGTCGCAATCCGTAAAATAATACTCCCGCATTAGAATCAATAAAAGCTAATAAACCGGAAAGAAAATTTTAACCACATTAACCAGTATTTCAAGTGATGTATAAATCTGCTTCTTCGGCCGGGGGAGCCGTTTTTCCCCTTCTTTTTTACAATGCGACGCCTTCTAGTGTCCCAGCCCTGTTGCTTTATTGCTGCTACACGATTTCCGCAGTTGGATAACGAATAGAAACAGTCCATCAGCTACAGCTTCAGTACACAATGCTCCTTTTATGACCACTGCAAGAACATTTTTATCTAGCAGCAAGTCAGCCTTGTCTTACAGACTTGTTGAAATATTTACTCTGGAAATTGCCATGAAAGTGCGGCCAATTTGCAAATCGCGAGGGTGGTCGCCTAATACAGGTTCGATTGTACCTTATATATGTCGTTGTAACGTATTAAATGTAATGTAATGAATGTATATTAAATGTAAATTAACCTTTATTTAAACACGATGAGTAATTAAAGCTGTACAGCTTGTGGGGTCGTTTTATATAGTTGTACTGAAAATCTGGACTGGAGTGGAGTGGAATGGACTGGACTGGATTTGTAAAACATGGACTGGATTTGTAAAAGGTGGATTTGTAAAAGGTAGATTTGTAAAACGTGGATTTGTAAAACGTGGATTTGTAAAAGGTGGATTTAGTTTTTTTTTTCTAAATTAAACATACCGACACGGTAACTACTAGTAGTATGAGTAACTATTGCTGAAAAAAAGATGTTTCAACAAAAATCGCGACATTTTGCATGAAGGTACCGTCTTTGTTCATTCTTTAGCTGAAGAGTGTAACGGGCTTGTTTCATTTTTTAATTATGTGTAGAAAAATAAGGGGAGCGTCACAAACATAACTATTAGTCGCACTAGAACGATTATTATCTCAAACAAATTCTACACTTGAGAAAATTAGGTTTGGCGAAGTAACCGGCGTCACGTTTACATTTCCTATGACATTATTACATTAAGCAGTTTGGTGTAAATTTGGTGTAAAAACATAGGCGAGGTTTATTCTGACGGAAACAAATGCGATTGGATCATAATCGTTATCGATATTTATATATATGTAAATATTAAACAAGAAATGAACAACGTTTGTCAAAAGCGTTTCTATCACATTCTTTTTCTTTGCGCCTGCAAGAGGTTACGAATACGAACTTAAAAAAATGATGCAAAAAGATCGGGCTAACTTTAGTTCACAGCTACTAAGCTGAAGAGTACAACGGTTTTTTTCAATCACCTGTCGAATCAGGGGAGCATCATCATGTATTAGGTTTTTCATCATCTTGTATTAGGTTTAGCGAGGTGACCAGCGCCACACTTACATTTATTGTTGCTGTTGTTTCGTTACTGGGCCGAACGTTTGGACATTATTGTAAATGAAAACAAGAGCAAAACATATATAGTCAGTAATACTCGTCATTGTTTTAAAAATACATGAATATACATTTTATTCTACTTAGATTTCTTCATTGTAATTAAACTAATTTTAATTTCCTTATTGTAATTGATTCGGTAATGCCATGTATAGAAATGGGAATACTGAAATAAAGTTGTTGTTGTTGTTGTTGTTGTTAACGCGTCTAGCACCCATGTTTCGTTTTTTGTTCTTGTTGTCGTTGAACTAATGCGGAAATATTGCATTTACGTTCTGATACAATATAAAGGAAACTAGAGAATTATTGCTTATTATGCTTTCGTTACAGTTAATGTTAAAGTCAATTAAACGTAAAAGTAAAGAATGAATTATTTGGAATGTATACCGGATGTAAAACCGGATGCGATGACGCGATGCTTCTGACATTGGAGATACTACCTAGCTCCGAGAAATACATCAGAATAAACTCCGAGGAGCTAAAAACAATTGCAAGATGCCACTATTCCAATATAGACCGTTACTATCGCATAAGACTTCGATCTTAGAATCTTCTAGTCGTGATGAAGAAACACTACATGTGGCGGTTATGCTAACCGCAGATTTGCGCTCACATTAAATCACGTACTGAGAAATGAACTGATCTTAAGCAGCGAATAATTCCTATAAGCGGCTACTACTGATCTTGCAACTCTTTCAAATTGAGCCAAAAAAACTCTACTGTTACGCTAAGAGCTAACAAACACTGTAATGACGGCGTAACTAAATATTCTAAACGGCTCTGGAAAACGTAAATTCCTCCTGTCAGTATCACAGCGAGAGCTTTTTTCCTAAGATCAAAAAAAGGACAACATTTAGAACAACAGGCCTGTTATATCTTTATTTTGATCTGAACGGAAAAAATCTCTCAGACACGTACTTGGGGTAGACTTATTCTAAAGCTGGGCTAAAATGCTTTTAGCGACGAGCAGGATTTGTGCTAGGCCTGTCACCTTTTATAATAATCCACGTTTTACAAATCCACGTTTTACGAGCCAGTCCACGAATGAGTCAAGGATTTTTGGAAATGGCCAGAAACAACCCTACCTCAAACTTGGTGTGGTGAAAGGTAGTCATGAGCAAGTAATCAAATCGATATTATTTTGTCTTTTAAATCTCATATGATCATGTGACAGCTAATTAAATTTTGACCCCCCAGGGAGCCGGTTTTGACCATTGAATTTTCTAAAATTAACCAACTTTGCAGGTCCCTGATCATAAGAAAAGCAGCAGAATGTTTAAATGTAATAACATTTCTTTGCTAGCCAACCCTTCTCCTTTTAAAATATAACAACATTATTCTCAGATTTTGCTTAACAGCTGAGAAATAGTTTTGAACAAAGAGGGTGGTTTGGTGGTGCTGAAAAATTACCAAAATTACCCAATTTCAGTTGATGTTTTCGGCCAAAGTGGTCAAAATTTTTTAACCTTTTATATTCCTAAGTAAAGTCAGGGTATTGTATTTTCATAATATCGAAAAACTTCTGCGGGCAAATCACTTTTAGGTTTTGTTCGAGATTGTCAAAAATTGACAATTTACTGAAATGGCCATATTTGCTCACCGACAAATGGGTCACATAAAATCAGCTTTGAAACTGGAAACTCAAATTATTACTGTATAAAAATACCATTAAGGTTAGAAAAGTACATTTATATGGCTAGAAATAATTTCCAGCTTTGAATTTTGCTGAAATTGCTTTTAAAGAGCAGCCGGTATCCTTTTCCCATTCCTTCTCCGACGAATTATACGCAATTCTATTCTTATGAGAAGGAAAAAGTTCAACAATATAGATTATAATCTTACACTCATTTTACCGATTTCGTTTTTTTTTTAATCCTCAAGTGAAAGACAAGAAATTAAAACGACTAATTATTATCTTGGACTGAAAACGGTGAAGGTGAACCGGTAGAAATAGCCTAAAAAACTGCGTGACCATGGCGTGACGCCGACGCACGGGCTTTTGCTGAATATTTTCAGTTATCCACAGGAAATTTAAATCTAAAATTTTCTATTTGAAACGGGGAAAACCAAACAATATTTTATTTTAAATATGTCTTTTAAATTGTCTAAGTCAGTGCTATTTGTTGCCCGATTCTTGTTAGATTGTCGAGTTTAGCCTGCGAGCAAGCTCTCGGGCTCGGGGTTTGAGAGAGCGGAGAGCGAGAGCTTGCAACGATGTCTCAGACATTTGAATGCCGCCCCCAATACTTCCCGTGGCTTCCCGCTGTCCGAGCTGTCAGAATTCGGCCAATCAGCGCAAACCGGAAACGAGCGTTAATGTCAACAAACATGTAACAGTCCACGTGAAAAAAAAAAACGGAACTTGCTCGCAGCAAGTATGGCAAATATAATATAGATCTGTGAAGGGAGAAAACCGAAAGCAGAAGATCCAAACGATTTAATATTGTAGATATTGTAAAGCTTCGTTAAAACTTCGCTAGCGTGTTTATAATTTTGTGAATCGCGAGATGTTTTTTATTGAAAAGGTTTCAAATTACTTTCGAACATATGCAAATTGCGTGGTGGACAAAAAAGCACCGGCCAAAACACTAGAGCTCTTTCGATAGCTGTTCAAATGGCTGGAAATCTTTCATCTAAGCGGGTACTAACATTCGCCGTTCGAAAGGGTGAAGATTTTTTTAAACGTTTAACAGCCGCCGTTTGAACGGTTGAATATTTTTTCCCGTTAACTTTCAGCGTGAGAGGTCACAAATGCTGGTCGATAATTTTCTCGGCTGACCCAAACAAAAGCTGAAACTTCGCCGATCTTAATTCTTCATTACATACATCGGCAACAGAAGCCGCAGACATTCCAATACTTCTGGCTTCTGCTACCTGGTCGTCGATGATGCGTTGTAACGGACAGACAACCAACACTGTTTGATGCTGCCTCCTTTCAATTTGCAGCCGCGGCAGCAAACAGTTGAAATATAAAGCTTTTGCCATAGCCCGTCAGCAAAACAGTGAGGACATCACTGCCTTTAAGTAGTGCTTCAACTGCTTGACGTTGCCCGGGTTTCAATTCGGAAGGAAACTTCACATATTTTGAAAAATTCTCGCACGCTTTATGAATACAATCTCCTCCGCTCTCCGTGATTTTGTTTTCTTGATCGCGCACGACGCGCGAAGAATGATGACGTTGTTATCCAATTAAATCTCAACCAATCAGCATTTTCCGCTAGCTTTCACGGGTTAAACATTCAAATTTCTGAGACATCGTTGCAAGCTCTCATTCCTTTCCCTCCCCCACCCCCTCCCCCGCAAAAAAAACTCCAAACCCGAACCCGAGAGCTTGCTCGCAGGCTATGTCGAGTTTAACTCAAGATTAAGTTTCATGAAACGCATCGTAACAAACAACACAGTTTTTCTCGCAAACAGCATAAATTAACATTCCAACGTGATAACCCTGTTTCATTCTGATTTATGTTAGATTGTTGCAAGCTCGTGGCAAAATTTTAACTGGAAAGCATCTCTTTATAAGCAGATTGCCGGGAAAAAAGGACGAATCTTTACTTTGCCTTGATCTGTCGAAAATAGAATAGTATATAAGCTTAAAAAAGATGATGAAATCAGACGTTTAATTTCGACAAAAGAAAGAAGCCTGTGATTGTTTGTCAAGGACGTTCAGATTGCTAGAATCAAAATATATATGGGCAAAAAATAAATAAATAATAAATAATAATTATATTAATAATAATAATAATAATAATTAAATAATATGCGCGTCAATGTTAGCGTGACTTATAATACTACTCTACTTCCTTATTGCAAAAGCAGTGATCAACAATAATCCAGTACCAGTTGGCCCAGTCGAAAATTTCAGTAACATTTATTTAACCCTCGGACTTACGGGGGCGGGGGGGGGGGGGGGGGGAACGAGATATGACGTCATAAAGAAACATGTGGTCAAGCCATTTTTGAACAAAAATTCGTATTTTTCACCTTTTTTCAGTGAAAAAACATATAAAATGGTACCAAACGCATTAAAATGTTTAATTGTATGTTATTTTGAATCTCTAGCCAACAATATTTGCAATTTCCACGTTTTCCCGATAAATTTGAATTTTTAGTAAAATCCAAGATGGCGGCCGTCTTGGCGGCCATTTTGGATGACGTCGCGGACCCCAGCAGCGTCACAACCCATAATATTTACCTTTTCTTGTAGAGCACATCGCGGGCTATCTATTAGATGTAAAATATTTCCGAAATATTGCAACATCGCAAAAACCCAAGGGGGGGGTGCAACAACCTCCCCCCCCCTTGTACCACGGTGGGGGTATACGTTTGCGTGTAAGTCCGAGGGTTAAAACAACTGAACTTATACTTCAGCGACAGAAGAATGGAATCTCGCTGATCCCTAAAAATCACTAATTACTATTAAGGCCGGCACACATTAGGGGACATGTTGAGGGGACATGAAGCGGGGACATGTTGCAGCGACAGTTTTCCTCGTGTGACATCCCTGTTTTGCGAAAACGTTCTGTTGTGAGGACACAATTATGTCCCCGCAACATGTTGCATGAAATTCAGCTGGTTTGAATTCGTGCGTCATGAAGCGGGGACAAAATGACCCCCATTTCGATGTCGCATCGTGTGCACTGCTCTTGCAAACTGTCCCCGGACTTCCCGCTAGAAAATAGAACTGAACCAATAAAAACGCGCCATTGATTATCCCATTACATTACTGCACACACTAGGGGACATTTTGCGGGAACATAAAGCGGGAAAAGGCCTCTTCATGTGCACAGCATAGGCGCATTGTACAGGGACAGAAGGAAAAGCTGGTGCACACAAAGCGGATTGAGGTATAAAATCACAAATGTCACTGAGGGAGCCTGCTACTGAAGGCTCATGGGATAATCAATGGCGCGTTTTTATTGGTTCATTTCTATTTTGTGGCGGGGACAGTTTGCAAGAGCGGTGCGCACGATGCGACATCGAAAACATTCTCGTCCCCAGAGCCTTCGTTTCGTTTGGTCAGCGGAAAAAACGAAGGGCTCTGGTAACAGTGCCTTCCGGATGTCGTAAAATCCACGACATCCGTTAGCGCATGCCTAATGCATTAATGTACTATTGCGCTTGCTCAATGCCAGAAACCGGAAATAAAAACATCTTTCGTGTGCGCATTCTCGTCCCCAGAGCCCTCGTTTCGTTTGGTTGAGCTTTGGAGACGAGAATGTTGTGTGTGTGGAATGGCGTTCGAAAGGACTGTACAAGACTTAACAATTACAGGAAAACGTCGCGCTAAAATGGAAAGAAGAAAAGCTTTACCTGCTGCTGTTATTTAGAAGAAAGATTGTCTTTGTATTTTGCCTACTGGTTTTAGAAATTCCTCGATAAGTCAACTGATTTCTTTCGTTTGGGAGCTGTGTATTTATCGTTTCGCCACTGAACGCAATCACGGTGACCAAATCAGTTGATGGGACAGCTAAGTTTGTTGATGGACACGCTGTGGTCATTGATTAGGCTTATTTCATCGAACAGTACGTGGTAAGAAATATCGAGGAATTTTTGTTTTGCATTTGTTTCATGTTATTTTAATTGGGCTTCGAGTGACCTTCGTTTCCCTAGATTTGTATTTCAAGTTGTAGCAAAGAGTACTACCTAATAAAGAAAATATAACTTGCTTACGAGAGTGCTGATAGCGTTGTTGTGTTGTTGTTATTTAAAATGGGTAACCTAGTGGTAATATTTCTTTTCACCCTTGGGCTTTCTTCAGGATTTTTGCCTCTCCTTTTATTAATACTCGTCCCTGCATGTTGCAAGCAACATACTTTTTTAATATTCGTGGCCGCTTATAGCTTCGTCTTCCAAGACACATACTGATTATTTTCGGAAACGAATCGCTCATATTTAGCGACAATCAGATCCCGTTATACTTTGAAATTTAGCAGCCGTATCTTTACCTGCTAAACCAAACCAAACTGGGTGACATTGGTCGTTGAATGTGTTGAAATTAAAACGTTGGTTTTGTTGATGTAGTCATAGGACTTCAACATTTGAAATTCAACCGGAAGTAAAACCTTATGCGTAGAGGCGTAAAATTTTTTATCTTGTTGCGCATTCATTTTAAACGGCCAATCAAAAAATTCAAATTTTTGTCCGTTACCAGAGCTACACGAGACGCAATTTAAAAAAAAACCGTGGAGCTCTGGGGACGAGAATGCATCGAAAATGGAGGTCATTTTGTTCCCGCTTCATGACACACGAATTCAAACCAGCTGAATTTCATGCAACATGATGCGGGGACACAATTTTGTCCCCGCAACAGAACTTTTTCGCAAAAACGGGGATGTCACACGAGAAAAACTGTCGCTGCAACATGTCCCTGCTTCATATCCCCGCAACATGTCCCCTAGTGTGTACCGGCCTTTTAAAGGTTCCCCTTTTCTTGTCTTGCACGCGAAAAAGGGCAAGTAACTCATCTGCTCCAACAGGAACTAGCTTTGAAGACATGAAATGGATTTGACGAGAATGTCCTTTGTCGATTGTTCGGTCACCAATGGGCGGCTTTCCCTCGTGATTGTGACAGTACTTGCTTCTTCCCCTCCAGCCGATGCCCAACAAATGCCGGTGACGGGCTTATGTGCGGTGTAAAACGCACCAGTGACGTCAGAGATCATAACGTCAGAGATTGATTGGAAACTTAAGGTATAAGGGTCACTGGCTCTTTTGGTTTTCTGGTGTCTCTGGGGTCTTTGGGGCCTATTGGGTCTCATGGGTCGCTGGGTCTCTGGGTCTCTGGGGTCTTTGGGTCTCTGTGTCTCTGGGGTCTTTGGGTCTTTGGGTCTCTGGGTCTTTGAGTCTTTGGGTCTCTGGGTCTTTGGGTCTCTGGGTCTTTGGGTCTCTGGGGTCTTTGGGTCTCTGGGCCGGGTCCTTGGGTCTCTGGGCATTTGGGACTCTGGGTCTTATAATATGAAGGTTTGCCTATTCATCCCTATTTTTCAAATATCATTTGCACACAAAGCGTAAACTATGTGAAATTAAAAAAGCATTCCTCAGATCGGATTTTCAATAACAACAACAACAACTTTATTTCAATTTAACAATTTTTAAAAATACTGATAAGCTTGTACCCGAAATGAAAGTTGCACTAAGACAGTAACTTTATGTCTCAATGTGGAATCTGTAAACGGACAAATACTAACATTTTTTCTTGGTGTTTGTGTCTCTAATTGAGAACTTTGTAAAAGATCATTGAAGTCTCACTGACAACATGCATTTGCAGGCAATGTTACAGGTCAGATTACAGGTCATGCAAATAACACAACCTTCAAACGTGTAAGAAATACAACATACGTGATTGTTGTTCGGCTTAGAGAGTTCTGTTATAGAGCTGTCACCCCTTAAAGGCTAACTTTATTTGTCAATTAATTAAGAAACACTGACCAAGATATTTTCCACAATGATCATGCAAACGAACTACGTTTACCATGAACAACAAAACCGCTCTCGTCAAATATGACCAATGAAATTAATTCATTTTTCAAAACTGAAACAGCTTGGTTTAATAAAAAAAACGCACCAATTAATTGAATGGTCTCAACTGATTTAATTGTCCTTTGGAAAATTTTGTCTGTATTATTAAAGCGAGAAACCTCTGAATTTTTAACTAGCACAAAAGAACAAACTTGGTCTCTGTCGACAAAAAGAGAGCAAGAGAGAAGTAGTTTACTCAGTTATTTTGCAACACTATAATACTGAGTTATACTCAATACTTAATCACTGACTAAGCAATTAAGGCTACAAAAGTTTTAGCCACTATATTGATGAATCACTGATCATTGTTTTCATTGATTACTCATCGATCTGATCGCATGTAAAAATGGCACATTTACTTTAATGTCACATGAATGAGTTTATAACCTTATTTAACATATAAGGTCAATTACATTAATACTTTACGCTGCTGACGGAGACGTCGTTGTAACTTCAGTGACATTTTTGAAGAAAACATACTACTCGATGAGTAATCAATAGGTACTCAATGGATAATCATTGACGTCAATGAGTAATCAATGATCAATAAGTAATCAATAGGTGATATACAATAGTCTTTGGCAATACTCAGTGAGTAGTCAGTTTAATCATTATACTTTTTGATTAATCATTGATTACTCATTGATGGCATTGATCATTTAGATATGCCTGGATATAGCGAGTAGAAATCGTGCATCTAACAGAAATTGACTTCAACAAACACAACATTTCTAAAATATAACTGTATATTTGTTGAAAACATTGTCAGTGTCCAACTAATGCTGAATGTTAGGCCAGTGTCTTGTAGTGGAGCCTTTTCATCACTTTTGGGTATCGATGTAGTTGTCGTAAGATTCGCCATTTGGATGGTCAGCAACCGCGGCCTCTTTTTGCGAGTCTGTCAATCCGTAAGCCTCAGTTGATACACCAAACGCTGCTAACGTTTCGGTATTGGCTACTCGAGGCAAATGTTTGTAAAACATAACCGACCTTTCAACCTGCTTCACAGTACCCAGGCCGACTCTCTCCAAATGAAGCTTTTGTCTTCGAACATTATCCCCGTCTGGTCTGGTCCTGGGACTGAATTTCCTGTAGATCCTTTTTTTTTTTTTTTTTTTTTTTTTTTTTTTTATTTTATTGGTTTGCTACTGACAATACAAGTATATGCTCTAGATTAGTTACAGTGAGTGAGTCTTAAGCTTAATTACTTACATTTTCACGAGACCTATTTTTCATTAAATTAATTAATTTTAAATTTACATCAATGTAAGTAATACAGAAGCAAAGACAACAAGCTAAAGACAACAATATACAACAAAGGAATAAATACAACTACTTACAGTAAAAAGCAAAGAAAGTGCGACGAAAAACTGTGTGTTAAAAGATAACTTCCCAAGTTCGGTAGAAATTGGGAAGCGATTTCTGTTTAGTTGCGATTCCTTTTAAAATTTGTAGTTTTTCTTGCATTTGCAGAAGGAAGTTGGGGAAAGATAGTATTTCTCCACGTAAGCTAGTGCAAAAAATGCAGTATTTTGCGATTAAAATAGAGTAATTTAAGACCTGCCGATGCTTTGTTCTCTTAAACCAACCATAGAGTATATGACTTGCGTTTAACACAATAACTTCATGTGTTTTATCATGCCACCAATTTTGAAACAAAATCCAAAACTCGGCAGATAAACTACAGTGTATAAACAAGTGGTCTAGGGTTTGTCTTTCAAAGTTGCACAAATTGCAGATGTCATTGTCAACAAGACCGTCACGGTGAAGAGTCGCTTTGGTGGGAAGTATGTTGTGTATCACTTTGTATTGGAACATTATTATTTTTATTTCTTTTGTGACAGTATAGGGTAATAGATAAACTTTTGGAATGTTTTTCTCGTTGAATCCATGTCGACGTATTTTACTTTCGGATGTTGGAGGTACAAAGGCATTTTTTAGCAGGGTAGAGTAAATTGAACTGGTTGATAAATTGTCGCCTGGGGAATTTTGATCACTGTATTCGCCGTGACTTTTAAGCCTTGCTTTCCATGTTAATGGAATGGCGTTAAGAAGTCCGTAATATTGAGTGAATGGTGCATTGAGCTGGAATTTTAAAGAGAATTCATGAAAATTTAAAAACTCGTTTTCATGGTTTAATAGATCACTCAGGAAGACGATCCCGGAGTTAAACCAAGGTCGGAAAAATACAAGTTTTTTGTCTATTAGAATATTACTGTTGTTCCAGAGAATCTCGTTTTTAAAATTCACATTTGTGTCACAGGTTGAGACTTTGAAATTGCACCAATAATCTAGAATGGTTCGATAAAATAAGGGTAAGTTTTTAAGATCGAGATTTTTGGTCCTATAGTTGCATTTTGTTAAGAAAGCGAGATTACCATTTTGACGCAAAATATAATCAGGAATAATTTTCCAAGAGGCGAGCGATTCATCTTGTATTCTGTTGACCCATGCAATCTTCAGTGCTTTTTCCATTATCTTGAACTCACACATTTTTAGACCACCGTGTTCTTTTTCTCCTATTATTGTACTTCTTTTCACTTTTGCTGGCTTGCTATCCCTTGTAAGAAGAAAAAGTGAAGTTTTTGTTTGTGAAGCCAGCGAAATATGGTTCGGCGCTTGATAGACTTATTTAGACCTCTAACATTAAGAGACAAGCATTTCAGGTCAAAAGCATTAGTATTCAAAATTTGTGTGTGGTTGGAAAACGAATTACGGAATTACCTATGCAGAAGCTACGCGGAGAAAATGCAATTGAGACCTTTTCTGAGAGCACAACATTAAAGAAATCGCACTGGAATGCAGGAACAGAATGCAAATTACGATAGTTAACATTTCGTAGGACTAAGAAGTATTTTCTATAATTGACGCCTAACAGAAAAGATACACGAATTAAACAAAAAAGAAAAAAACTAAAATTTACATTACAAAACATGAACAGTTGCATGGTTTAGCTTTAAAGTGAATACCGAGAAATAGCCAGTGGGTCAGGTCCTTTTTTTTGTTCTAATATATATATATATATACATATATTTTTTGGTAATTTGCTTATTGGGTCAAATCAGGCAGAGGCTACTTTAAACTCTGATGGGATATTGGAGATGTCATAAGTGTTATTGTCAATAAAAAGCTTTCTGTTAATTACCTTTGCATCTCGGCCGTTTTTTTTGACAGCGAACATAGCTTGTATTAAGACTTTTCGTTCTTGTTGAATTGCTCTTGCAAAGTCCTGAGTGATATAAGCGTCCTTGAGTCTATGTGAAGACTTTAGTCGGTTTTTCGCTGAGAATATTATGTCTCGGTCTTCTCTTACAGCAAATCGCACGATTATCGGCCGCGGTCGAGAAGAAGTTGAGGCATCATCTTGCGTGTGTGGCTTGCCGACACGGTGAACAGCATGGAATCTGATGTTTTCAGGGTTAATTTTAAGGTCATTTTCAATTATGTCATACACGGTGTCTGTGCAGTTTTCGTCCTTACTCTCAGGGATATTCATAAAACGCAGGTTTTCCTTTCTGGTGTAGTTTTCAAGCGCGATGAGGCTCTCCTGGGTTTCCTTTAGGGAAGGTTCGAGTTTATTATTTTCCGCTATGACCTTGGTCAGCTCAGATTTCAGCCGAAGAATTTCTGCTGCTTGCTCGTCTAACATCTTTTGATGGGAGGTCTTTGAATCTTTTAAAGCTTTGTTCTCTTGTTGAAGATCTTCGATAGAGATCCAAGCGCTGTCGAGGGATTTTTCGAATTCCTTCAGCGAGTTTTTGACGCCATTGATATCTTCTTTAAACTCGTGTGTTAATTGAGCGATCTGCGAGTGGAGATTTGTAAAGTTGTCTTCCATTCTGGATTCCATGGAGTTTAGCTTGTCGAGGAGCTGCTTTAGCGAGATTGGTGAGTTGCTTTCTTGATCGCTATCCATATCGTCACTCCTATGTTTGTTTCTTTTCGGGGAAGGCTTCGAACACGAACTGCTTGAACTGGATCGATTTGCTCGCTTAGACATCAGAGTAAGCAATGAAATAGAGACCGCTGTCGATTAAACTTGAGCAAACATTGCTAGAAAACGTTGCTCATATTTTAAGATTACCAAAGGAGCCCGTCTTGGCCTTTCTCAGTTGAAGAATCACGTGACAAACGGACCAGGATGTTTCAGAATGGCCTCCTGTATTTCCTGATTCTCGCCCTCACCTCGCCAAGTGCAGAACACTACAGAGAATGTGAAAACAAAGACGTCAGAACAGTTGTAAGGAGCGATCGCCACTGTTATAACTAATACAAAACTTGTGAAATTTATAAATAGAATGATATGCTATATTTAAAATCGATGGGTGTCAAGTGGGCAGGGGCGATCGAAAAACACGCGGAAGCAAGCGTGGAAACACGACGCGCGGGCTGGCTGGGGGGCCGCTCCCCGCACCAGTATCCCACGCGACAGTCGACTGCGAGTAATCTCTTATTATTGTCAGGGATATTGCGTGGAGTGCGTCACCCACTCCACTATCCCTGACAAAAATAAGAGACTACCTGCAGTCTAACGCGGCAGGCGATTTCCGCACGCCTGCGCATGTAATCATAATCCAAGGGAAGGGGTTTTGATTTAAAATAAATGCTTAGCCGCAGGAAAAGGAAATTATTTTGACGACTAATAAAGATCAATAAAATCGTTTTTTTGCTCGCAGCAGAACTATAACAGACATCCGTCTACTATATAGTAAGGCCGACTTGCAAAATGTAGAAATAAGGAACCAACTGACCTGTTGTAGAATGGCCCGTTGCTTCTCGAAATAGCCGGAAAGTGCTATGGCTTCGTTTAAGGTGCGCTCACTTATTTTGCTGGGGATATCTCCAGTCCTCTGGTTAAGGGCTTCTTCCATCACAGAGTACAGCACGTGCATGACTGCAGCCAGTCGTATAATGTTTTTGTCGTCTTTAGAATGCCCACCTGTTGCAGTGACTGCCTGTCTTTCACTGTCGTCCATATGCCTAAGGTACACATCAAGTGCTTCTTGTGAGAGACCATACTTGACTCTGTCTGCCGTGTTGTGCTTCGCGTAGATTCTTTCATACAATCGTTCAAATGAGGTAAGGTTGGTATTTCTCAAGTTTCTGCTACCTTCCATCCTTGCAGAGATAGACACGGGTGCTGTTGATGGCAACAAAATCAGGAAACGGTCAAGCAAACCATTATTATTGGCTATCATCCTTGGCATTATGAACTTGAGAAATGCATCTGGTTGCGTAAATCACGAAAGAGCCAGAGCCGCTGATGGAACCCCGACCCTTTTGTTGGTGTTTCCCTTCGCTTCATACCAGTGTGATCCATCATAACACTGAAGCAATCGTTTCATCGATGGCGCTGAAGCACTGCTTTTAAAACCCACCACCTCTTTGAACCATTCCTGGCATTCGTCGATGGCACACAACGCGACACGATTTTCACTGCGTGAGAAGAACTTAAACAAGCCTTTTGAGGTGGCATCTTCGAGAAGTAATTCCCCGCCGACTTTTCCTTCAAGACTATTTAAAATAGGTTGTGTGACACAGTTTTTATGGCTCTGCGTCTTGCCTGTAGACGGTCCACCAAGTGCCAGCATATAAAGATTGACACGCTCCTCGTAGTCGTGAAAAATTTCCACCACCGAATTTCCCATCAACGCACTTACGGTTGGAAGGCAACGTGCGAGTAGAAACTCTCTGCAAGTTCCTTTCGCTTTAGCAAATAGGGAGAGCCATTCTCCGATTGCAGGTTTGGCCACTTCATTCCAAGGAATTTTACAATTTTGGGCTTCTTGAATAATCGACTGAACGGAGACAACCTCGTTTGACGCCATAGTACAGCGGGGCTAGGTTTCACAATTATAACGTGGCATTACTCTTTCCACGTTGGAAAGGCGTGGGAATTGGGCCGGGAATTGACTGACGATTGCTTTGAAATGTTATGCAAATAACTCAGCTAATTGCATAAATAACCTAACGCGGTTAACGAAGCTTGATCTATTTTTTTATGTGTTAATTGACATCTGTGAAAACACCAGTAATTATCTCATTGCGAAAGAGATGTTTGACATAACATAATTCGTTCGATGAATTCACGCAGTGATTTTTTTGTCCTCTATCAGCTCTTCATTACTCTTTTCATAATTCCCCACTTGTAAAAAAAGAATTAAATTTACTGGATGATGTAGTGAATTCTGTTACTTTACCTAGTACGTGACGAGAGATACTAATGACCGAGTTACGAGTTGAGTTGAGTTTGAGTTGAGTTTGAGTTAAGTTTGAGTTAAGTTTGAGTTACCGTTGCTTTCATTTTTTTTAACTTAAAAGTGGTTAATGGAGGATCCAGATCTTTTCTACAGAAAATAGACCGTCTGTTCTCTTTTCACGGGTGAAAAAGTGTTAATTTTACATTCCCAAGCGTGAAGCGTTGCATTGTTCTCATTTCACAGCCACGACAATTGTTTACTCCCCGTAACTGGTTTTTCACTCATGCTCTTGTTGGACGCGCGAATAACGATCAATTTGAAGTTCCCAGCTGGCTAACTTATAATTTGTTTTCTGTAATAAAAGTTTTCTGTATTAGAGCCAACCCGTGAATAAGAAATGCTAACGCGTAACGCAATATTGCGGTAAGCTTATGTTTTCACACTGACACGGTTTAATATTTTTTTTTAAATTAAACGTAAGGTTTTTTGACAAAAGGAAAAAAAGAAAAACAAAAATCCAGCAGATCACTTTCATAATGTTCAGTCTGAAGAAAAAAGAAAAAAAAATGGACGGCACGAGCGAGCTTTGAACCGTGGGCCTTCGCGCTTTACACCATTCGGCCACCGTGATCATTGGTTTAGAACGGGATAAATTTACGAAATTTACGCAGTGGCTATTCGTACGGCAACCGTACTATGTAGGCGGACTTCGATTTGCTATTCGTACGGGAGTCCAAAACCTTCGACAATTTTCGATGTTATTCTTCACTTTTGTTGGTCCACAATATTAAATGTTCGTTTAGTTTTACGAAGCGTTTCTGGTAAGCGATGTTGATGTGGCTAAGACTCGTATACTACGCGAGCGACTCATTTCGCGTCAAAGAATACTCCCGTTCGGCCAACTTCGCCGGATTTGCTATTCGTACGGGAGTCCAAAACTTTCGACAACTTGTGATGTTATTCTTCACTTTTGTTGGTCCACAATATTAAATGTTCGTTTAGTTTTACGAAGCGCTTCTGGTAAGCGATGTTGATTTGGCTTAATAATTTGTCGAGTCTGTATACAACGCGAGCGACTCATTTCGTGACACGTAGCTGAATAAACATCGCTCACAAGAAGCGCTTCGTGAATCTAAACAAACATAGAATATTATGGATTGGCAAAAGTGAAGAATAACATCGAAAATTTTCGAAAGTTTTAGACTCCTGTACGAATAGCAAATCCGGCGAAGTTGGCCGTAAGCCCGGGGGCGTACTCCCATAAATGAGCTATATAGGTATGTGCCGCTGTGAAGGGTATGGTTTTCAAGCAGTTTAGTCTGGGATAGGGTATAGTATTCAGAAATTTTTGGTCGAGAATAGGGTATCATTTTCCTCGAAACTGATCAGTTGCGTGAAGAATTCAGTCTAGACAAGATTTACTGGCAATCGGTATGGCGGGCAGTACGGCATTTTTACTGACCCCTGTTAACCTGGGGGGGGGGGGGGGTACTCAACAAAGTTTTGTACGGGGATGCTCCGCCCCGAGGTCCGAACTCTTACCCTTTCATATACCGTTTTTGACAGAAAAGGTACCCCTTTCATACACCTTTCATTGAAAATGGTACCTCTTTCATATACCTTTCATTGAAAATGGTATCCTTTTCATATAGCCTTTACATGCATCTGTTTGATATATTTTGAAAGGCCCTTTTTATAATACTTAAATAGCAGATTTCCCTACACTTTTTATACTTCAACTCGTGTTTTCCCTACCGTTTCCTATACTTCGTGAAATCCCTACCCTTTCATGTACTTCAACTCGTGAAATCCCTACCCTTTCATATACCTCCAGCTCCAGCCTCAAAAAGGTACCCCTTTCGGGCGGAGCATCCTCGTATAGTCCATTATAGGGGGTACCTCCACGGGCCTGTTAACTATAACTGTGATAGTGAACGAGTTTCTGGAAAATAGTGAGTCTGGAATAGGTCTAGGATATGGTAGGGTTTTTCGGTGTTTAGTCTAATATAGGGTTGCAAAATGCAGAGTCCCAGCGACACACCCCCACCCAAAAATTTGCAAAGTACCCCCCTCCCCGGTTCATCGCTGTCGATCAAACAGGGAAAAACTAACAGCAGGTCTGAGATCTCCAGTCTGAGTTTTCCAATCTTTGATCTGATCTGACTTTTCCAGGTCTGAGTTTTCCGGGTCTGAGATCTGAAGTCTGAGTTTTCGGGACACCCCCTTAGGACCACCCAGTTTCGGAGTCACGAACAAGCGCTCATTCAGCCCTGATTTCCCTATCTGAGAAACCTTGTTTAACCCGACCACCCCGTTAATACGACCACATTTTTATGGGCCATCAGAAAAGGTTGTATGCAGTATGCAGATTGGCAGAACAAGCACTGCCCTGCTGTCACGTCTCTGTGTATTCCAGTGAATCAGGGGCCGGATTCACGAAGCCCTCTTAAGTTAAGACATATCCTAAGTATTATATAGAATCATCATGCGACATCACGTCTGCTGTACAGCAGACGTGATGTCGCATGATGATTCTATATGTTCCAACACGTTCTTGGCTTCGACACACAGGATTATTCAGATCCTAAGTATTGTTTCTTAACAATAGCCTATTGTTGGAATGACAATAGACTATTGTTAAGAAACAATACTTAGGATATGTCTTAACTTAGGAGGGTTTCGTGAATCCGGCCCCTGATCAAATCGTCAATGAACAACAACAACAACAACAACAATAGAACTCTTTAGCTTGTACGTTTTGTTTTCTTCGATTGCCAAAATAATTTTTTTGTAGAAATATGGCTTAAATTTGTTCCCGACAAAAAAATTGTGCGAACCGGCTAACGGCCGTAAACTGGATTGTGCGCGAGGTGTGTCGGGCTGATGTGCCTCTTTCGATTAAAAGACCATTTCGACTAATTTTAGTGAAATCAGCAACTATTTACCTTCTGCTTCAGTCATAGTTGTAATTGTGAAAAGGGCAATCTAAACGGCATTTTGGCTTCCTATAGAACGAAGATAATGTTACACAACCCCGATATAACGATGTTCCTTAATTGACTGTACCTTGCTTATTTTGATGGCCTTCTGCAGTGCGTCTTCTTTGTTCAGTTCCTACTGATACTTCCTCAGCCAGCTTTGCTCAGAAGAACTACTTGGGCCACCTGAGGAGGCCACCTGAGGAGGCCTCTTCCAGGCGACCCGACACAACATCCAAATATTTTCTTTTTGACATTCCCCCGAAACGTAAAAGTACCCGCGCACTGCACACTAGAGTGGTCGATCATGTAATGATCGTTTTAATTAATCACAACTGCACGTGTGAAGTAATGTGATACAACTCAACTCAACAATTTCGGGAATGACAGCGAATTTTATTTGTTCTCATTTTTTGTTCTTCATTTTTTTCCGAACCACTGGTTGTTTGCCTAAACAAGCAAGTGAATTTAAAGACACAGTTTCTAAACGTGACTGATGAAATTTCCCGCTACTCGTGCTGATTTATAAAGCCCGCGGGGATTAAGGCAAAATCTGTTCCCTTCTCTACTCCAAGAGACCTTTTTTCGTGACCCTGCGTCCCAAATATAACACCCTGTTCAAGATTAAGAACATCAGGATCTCCTTTTTAAAGCGACGGCACTCTAAAGAGCTTTAAGAGAACTGAATTCACACGTGGAGAAGCAAAACTGCGTTTGTTTGTGGGTTGTCTGCATTGTTTTTCGTTTCCCATTCAGAATTTTTTTTTATATAAACATCATAGAATTAGATTAAAAAGTTGTTGGTACCACACTGTAGACATCGCGCAGCCAACGTTCACACCCTGGTCATGGCTCCCGGTACGCTTCAGAAAGACACCCTGTTAAAGACGCTAAATAGTGAAATTACTGAAAACCATACCCTGTTGGGCGGCACATACCCGTTTAAGCCAAATAAGGGAGTGCAAACGGGTGTAAAATGGTCTATTTATCACAGTAGTGTCTGTTACTGACACAAAAAATTGCACGCGACAAAGACGTATGTTTGCCTGAAATGTACTGAAATGATTTTCGTCAACAAGCACGTAAAGACCATCTTCTTATAAGCCTAAATCAACATATCCTTTTATTCCTTGATCCATCGGCGTTCGGTCACAGCTTTTTAAAGCAAACCATCCGATCCTTGAAGTTTTCGTCGGGTCTTTCATGGTCTATGTTTGAAGCCCAGAACCCTACGGCAAAACAATTTTCGAATTTTAGAGCTAAGGAATCGTAAATAAATAAATAAAAGCCTGAATCAATCAGTCCTATTTTAGAAAGCGCGATGGAAGGAAAGAAAGATTAAGATTTTATTTATTCATTATCTTTAATTTTTGACTTTTTATTTTTAACTGTTTTCTTGATCCTTATCATGACTAGCCTGCGTAGCAAGCGTTCCCGTACGAACGAATTTTTCCGCATTCTGGCCGCGCGAAAATTGGGGCGAGAGCAAAAAATCGGAGGACGGGGGTGGGAGTGGGGAGATGAGGGAACGCTTGCCTGCAAACCCCACGATTTTGAAAAACGCCGTTCGTCCACGAACGGGGCTCCTGATTGGTGCGGTGTGGTCACCTTGAGTGACAGGTTTGACAAGTAGCTATCAAATTTTCACGCAAAATATTTTGAGCGTGGATGAGGGATCAAAATGGAGCTCGGAGAACATGTGAATGATTTTGAAACGTGTTTGAACGAAGTTTTGTCAGAGCTGAGCGAAGCGGGGCTTGCTTTTACTTTGAAAACGGAACAAGAAAGGGAAATGCGCCATCTTTTTAACGGCAACGATTTAATGGCCGTATTGTCAACAGGATTCGGCAAGAGTTTAATTGTTCAGTTGTTTGTTATGATGTGCGGAGTGCGAAGTAAAAGGCAAGGAGGTACAGGCTATTCCAGTATTATTCAGTGTTATTTCTCTATTGCAAAGCATAATTCGGGACCAGTCGAAGAGGTAAATTGTATGGGAATGACAGCGTGCGATTTAAATGAAAAACTGAACTGCTTGGACGATATACACAAAGGGAAATTTGGAAGAACGCTGCACGTATTTAATTAGTCAATTCCTCGCTTAAATGTAAAGGCATAGAAAGAAAACAATACGTACCTTATTCCTCTATTAATAATAGGCCAGGAAATGTTTTTTTTAGACTTGAGTAGACCCGTTGAAAAAAACTATCGTGGTTTAGTTTGACTGTTGTCGTCCATGTCTGTTTGTAGTAATCGGTGATGCCTATTTTAAATTTGTTGGATCGTTGGATCGATCCAAAAAATGCGAGTCAAAAGCCAAATAATATCCAAATCCAGTCATTAAGGTTTAGACTTTCTTTTAAAGTTGAAAGTGATGTATTTCGGTGGCTGTTTGTTTTTATCGGCGTTGAATTGAAAGTGGCAAGTGTGGGAAAATCTATTTGCATTTGTGGATCGATTCGAGTTTTATTTTGGTCACAGCAACATATTAAGCTGAAATGAAGCTGAATGATTAGTGCTCGTACCATAGAAAAGTCAGAAAATAGCCAGGAAAGCGAAGATTGATTTTGAACTAGAAATAATATAACCGTAAACAAACAGTAGTACAGTCGCGCGCTGAGTAGTTGAGCTGAGCAGTGTTGTATTTTTATTAGCGGGAATTATTTCACCGGCTCTGTTAACCAGTGTTGGATTCAATAAATCAAAGCAAGCAAATATACGGATATTTCTTCTAATTTAAGTCGGCATTGTTTTGAAATGGCGAGGTTTATTGATTCCATGAATTCAACGCTTTTGAAGGAAGTTAAATTCTACATCCGGTAATCTGTAATTGGCTTATTTGTTGACAAGCTGTCAATCGGCAAATGAAATCAACCGTGACAACTCGGTGGGCGTTTTTCAAATTCGTGGGGTTTGCAGGCAAGCCTATCATTGATCCCCGATCCCTGATCCGTGTTCCTCGATCCTTGATCCCAATCCCCTCTTCCAGGCACGGGAGAAGTTTGTCTTTTATAGCTAATTTGATACTATATTCCCACGTGGTGATAGGTTATACTGACCAAACTGAACGGTTGTGCTGGTGGTGGGAGCTAATTTACAGGGATTCTGACAGGATGCGGGAAAAAAATTAAAATTGTGCGGGAGTTTTGGGGCAAATTGTGCGGGAAATAACGTCGACTGTGCGGGAAATTGTGCGGGATTGCGCAATCCTGTGACCAACCAAATATTCAATCACCAGTGTTCTAGCCAGGCCAGAAAATTATGACAGGGAGGAAATTCTGCATAAATGAAAAATACAAATAGATGTTTTACCTTGGGGATTAAAATGTACCCAGCAATCACCAATTTGCGGCTGTTTTTGTTCACCAAAGTTTTTTTGTCTCAACAAAATCACATTGCGTGACACAATGAACTCGATCGGGTAAATCCGAAATACCACCTCAACATAAAATATTTCCGATCTGAGCGAGTTCCTTTATGAAAAATCCGTATATTTTATGTAGTGTGAATAATTTCCAGTAAAGGTTCACACAATTTCTTCGAAAGTTTGCTGCAAAAACACAACCCCGAGATGTATGCAAATAGGCCATTTGCACGATGGCGTCATTTGACTACAACTACCAGAATTCATTTCGTTTTTCCTTTCTTATTTAAATTTTGTAATCCCAGTGCGGTTTTAATAACAATAGCCCTAATTTGCACTACAAAACAAAAAACTGAAGGATTCTGGTGGTTGTAGTCATATAACGTCATCGTGCAAATGGCCTATTGCGTGCGAAATGTAATTCGATAGCATGCTTGCTTTGCATTTTCCTGAATGAAAACGTATTTCACTTGATTGAAAAAATCAAATCCAGTATTCTGATCAGAACTTAATAATTTTCTCCTATCAATCCGAAGTTCCAGCGCTTTAATAGTTTGTTTGTCGATTCGCAAACTTGATTGATCAGTTCTTTGCGAAAATAATTCATACAGAGTGACATTCATTTCGGCGCGACGGTATTTCTTCTTCGGTCCCCGACATATTGAACTGAAAGAGGAAGCGAAAGCGCTCGAAAAAATATCAACAGGCTGCTAAGAAAAAGACATAATATCTGGAAATTGACAACTAAAAAGCTACGCGAAAAATTCGGTAGAAAGTCGGATAGAGACAATACAGTGCATTAGAATGTAAAATTTTCACTTTATCATTCCTAGAAATGCGAAAAGACGGTTTCATTGTCCGTCATACTATCTTTTATCCATTTTTCTTTATATAAAAAAAAGATCTTGTTATACCATTAACGACGTTTTAAGTAAAAACGGTAACTCAAACTTAACTCAAACTTAACTCAAACCTAACTCAAACCTAACTCAAACTCAACTCAAACTCAACTCAACTCTTAACTCGGTAAATAGTCGATCCCGTACGTGACTGGATCCAGTTATTTCGAAATATGAACCTTTGTACTTCAAACCTGTTCGCATAATGAACTACTGGCACATAGTAAAAATGCTGATCACTAGTATTGGTGGTTTGCACGTGGGCCATATCCCTGTCGAGGATCAAAAACAATATAAATCATTTGCATAAGAATATAAATCTATTCCCAAAGCATGACAATTTCATTGTTCTGACCCCAAACATGCCGACGTGCAAACCACCAATTGTGCGTAGTGAATAATTACTCAAGACATGGAAGGGACCATTTAAGTTTTGTGGGGAGGGGGGGTTGGTCAATTTCTTCTGAGTATGAATTTTTTTTCGCCATCATTATTTGCAAGAATTTTTTTACCCAACTGCTTGAATTTTTTTTCACGTACTTTCTTGTGCACGATTTCTTTTTTCTCTTAAATTTCTCCTGCAGGAATTTCTTTTTGGTGATTGCCCAACCCCCCCCTCCCCAACAAAAATTAAATGGTCCGTCCCTAAATTACACTCAGTACAGCTCAGCGCATAAATCAATTTACAACACAATTTTCATCTCCACATATTTCTGTCAACATCGCGGCGGCATATTACCAGATATCCTGTCGCAAAAAATTCGCCACGGGATAACAACAACAACGACATCTTTATTTATAACGGACAGACAATTTTATTTTTAAGCGGAGGAGGGGGGGGGGGGGGTGTTGGGGATTTTCTTTTTTTCAGCTTGAATAGTTGGGAGTGACTAAATGCCCCTTTTTGTTATTACTTTGCAATATAATTTGGTTTGTTTCGGTGTGCACGACTTTTTTTTCCTTCGTCAAAAGCTTTGCAGGAGTTTTTTGGGCAAATTGCATACCTTCCCCACCTCCTTCAAAAATATAATGGTCTATCCTGACATGTGCGCTCAAGCATGTAAGTTCAAGTGAGTTCAATTTTGTCGCTGTACTAGCACAAGGAGTAGGAAAGCAAACAAAGTTTGTCAACATGTTCCTAAGCTTAATACTTCTTTCAAAGTCAGTCGTGGGGATCTTTCTCATGCTTTTTCTATTACCTGGCGCAAGATCAGTTAAATTATCTGAAGAATGCAAGACCTTCATCGGGCGCGCGCTTGAGGCATGGATGAAGAATCCGGAAAGTTTTCCTTGCAGAGTTCATGGAGCATTCTTTGGTTCACCTCAGGATTATCATCATAAAACTCCTGATATTATTATATGGGATCCCCAAACCCAATTTTAAATCACCTTGGAGTGCCCGGGCTGTCATGAGCCTAACACATTATTACGAGCAGTCAGATAAAAGAATGGACAGACTTATTATGATCAGCCGAGAATGTTGTTTTGCATCCAAATGCAAGTCGTTTTAGTCAGCCGAGTCTACCGTTGCTGCAATGACCATCAGATTTTAGCGCACGACGCCGGTATTCTTAAAATGGTTGCAAAGAATAATGTACAGGTCCCGTTTGTTCTTTTTCAGAAACAAGGTGTCACGCGGGATCTTTTTCGCTACGTTATGTCGCATGTCCACGCGGGATTGAGATTCACTGATATTGAACACCTTCTCCGACAGATGTATTACGACAGATCTGTTTCTCTTACACCAGGATACAGACAAACTAATTTAACTAACGCAACGAATGGAGCAAACCTGTCGACTATCAAGCCCCAAATTGAATATCCCGGAAGAAGGATGGTCACAAACTGTTTTCTCCGTTCTTATTTTGAATTAGAACACATGTATTCTCACCGCATGTCAGAATTACCTTGCATTTGGTTATCAGCTGATCACACCTTTAAAGTATCTGCAAACATTGGTGCTTGGAATCAAGGAGTTTGGGTCAAGCAGTTCGATTCGCTCTTTACTGTTTTAAACGAAAAAGGGCAAGTCCTTACCTGGAGATTAACCAGAGGTACCTCCTTTGAGAAAGTAAAGAGCACGATTCAGAATCTCAAGAAGCGATGATTGGACAGCAATGGAAAAAAAGGGACATCAATTTACATAGATAACTGCTGCCAATGGAGAAATTTACTTCAAAATGTATTCGGAGAGGAAGTATGCGTCAAGCTAGACCTTTTTCATGCTGTTCAGAGAATAGTATCGAAAATACCAAAACGTGGAAAGAAAGGTTCTGTAATAAAAGACCTTCGCCGACGCTTTAAGGACGAGCTGAAACTTGTTTTTCGTGATCCCTCAGACCTAGGAAAAGTCAGAACAAAGAGCACGCCCTCAAAACAAACATTAATGGAAAATTTAGAGCAATTCCTTACGAAATGGAATGGTGTTGAGAGCGACGGTGAAGAAATTTTAACACAAGCAGCTAAGAAGGAAATAGAAAACTTAAAAAAAAACACAATAAAAATGGTTGTTTGTGCAACATTCCAGTTTCGTGCGGATCAAACAGAAACGAAGCACTTCACAAGAGCCTTAAGAAGAACATTTCAAGACAGAGACTCGGTATCCGGTTGGCACTAGCACTGCTTGGTGTGTTTTTCTTTATGTGGAATGAGAAAAAAGAAACATACTTTTCAAAATCAGCTATAATTAAAAACGTCCAGGAATACTTTCAAAGCTCTCTTAAAATGGGAAAGTCTGTGTACGGAGGCATTCGGGGTGGAGCCTGATGTGAAAACCTGCAAGTCTTGGAATGAGGCAGATATTCCAACAAGTATTCAGTGCCTGCCAACTGGTCATAGTACGGATTCTTGTAGTTCGTCTGACGAGGAGTCGTACACAGATAGCGATACAGCCATGACCAATGAAGAAGTGATCTAAACCATAAAAAGTGCAAATTTAAAATATTGTGTAGCCAAAGAGCTAGCTTCTAGGGCAAAAACTGAACTGCACTCCATTGTCAATTCGTTAAATGTCACAAAAAGCGTCCTACTCTTGCTGTCAAATTCAAGTTATAAGGAAAGCGAAGAAGAAAAAAGTTCAGCTCGTCGAGTTGATGCTTTGCTTAATGCACACGGTCTTCAACGAGTTGCGATGTTAAAGGACGGTGACTGCTTATTTTCAGCGGTCGCTTTTCAGCTTAAAAACCGACACTCCATGGAAGGTATAGACTCACCACTAAACCAGCACCTGCGCTTCTTAGGAATTGAAGCTGACAAGACTGACGTTCATACTATCGGACAAACGCTAAGAGAACTTACCGTCAAGGAATTTTTAGGTGTCCATAGAGATGAATATGCCTCATATCTCGATTTGACACACCGTCAACATTTCGAGAACATGGCTAATAAGTTCGTTTAAAGAGGATTTTTTGATTGTGAACTGGGCAACGCCACCCCTCTTGCTTTAGCAAACGCCCTGCAAGTCCCTTTAGTTATAATGTCCTCTACTGAGAACTTCCCTGTGATTCCTGTTATCCCAAGGGAAACCTTGACCAATTCTCCCATGTATATAACGTATCAAAGGATCGGCGCAGGGCATTATGATGCCACAATTGAGGCACACCAAGAACGTATTGCTTTGCCTTCCTCCGCGGTTACAACGCCAACTACACCAGGTCTGGCTGAAGATCATTTGCCTTCCGAAAATGTGCACAACCAATTGGCTGCTGTAGGCTGTAGATGTGGAAGGGGGAATGCAAGAATAAGCAAGAAAGAACATTTTGTAGTGTCTACAAAGATGGATGCAAGTGCTTTCAAACTATCAAAGGCTGTATAAGTACGTGTGGTTGTTTTAACTGTGGAAACCCTTATGGTGAGCGACCTGTAACACAGACAGTAATCTCTGAACCTGTTCCCAGAAAACGTAGGAGGCATTTACCGAAGGAAGTGCTGACAGGGTCAGAGCAAGAGTGTATGGAAAGCAGAGGTATAGGAGTAATCCCACCAAGGTGGTCAACCTTCGAAAAGTTTCTTTTCAAGGAATGCGCATGTCATCTAACCGCTATCGATGCTCTAGACCTCGATCTACTAGAAAAAATGTACAACCGCGTTATCAAAGACTATTCTAGCAATTTAGCCTCCATCCCGTGTACAAATTCCGCCCAATTTGACATTATTCCCAGAGAGCGTAGCTCCAAAGAGATTCAGAGAATGTTATCTTGGATGCAGAAAGAAGACAAGGTCTTTACAGTTATCTTTAAAAACCAAATAAAGTTAGACTTTGAGGGGTGAGATCTCTATAACAGTACTCTCTAAGCCGAACAACAATCACGTATGTTGCATTTCTTACACGTTTGAAGGTTGTGTTAGTTGCATGACCTGTAATCTGACCTGTAACATTGCCTGTAAATTCATGTTGTCAGTGAGACTTCAATGATCTTCCACAAAGTTCTCAATTAGAGACACAAACGCCTAGAAAAATGTTAGTATTTGTCCGTTTACAGATTCCACGATAAAGACATAAAGTTACTGTTCTAGTGCAACTTTCATTTCGGGTACAAGCTTATCAGTATTTTTAAAAATTGTTAACTTGAAATAAAGTTGTTGTTGTTGTTATTGAAAATCCGCTCTGAGGAATGTTTTTTTTTTTAATTTCACATAGTTTACGCTTTGCGTGCAAATAATATTTGAAAAATAGGGGTCACTAGGCAAACCTTCATACTATAAGCGCCAGAAGCTCCAACGTACACTGTTGTTATGGTTACTAATGATGATATCATATCAGCATTTTACAGTTCCCTTATAGTTGGGCAAATGTATGTCACCAAAATGAAGTAATACAATTTCACTGACTTGTTTTGTTAACCCTTCAAAGTATACGGTGATGTTATACTTGCAAACTGTTGTGAGCCACCTTTAAGCGCCTATTTCTGAGGATACTTTCGTTAACGTAATTTGACTAGGAGAGTCGATCTAAACAACTTAATATGATCAACTCTCTTGATTTTTGTGGCTTAGACACCCAAAGACCCAGAGTCCCAAAGACCCAGAGACCCAAAGACCCCAGAGACCCAAAGACCCCAGAGACCCAGAGACCCAGAGACCCAAAGACCCAAAGACCCAAAGACCCAAAGACCCTAGAGACCCAGAGACCCAATGACCCCAGAGACCCAGAGACCCAAAGACCCAAAGACCCAAAGACCCAAAGACCCAGAGACCCAGAGACCCAAAGACCCAAAGACCCAGAGACTCAGAGACCCAAAGACCCAAAGCCCCAAAGACCCAAAGACCCAAAGACCCAGAGACTCAGAGACCCAAAGACCCAAAGCCCCAAAGACCCAAAGACCCAAAGACCCCAGAGACCCAAAGACCTAGCGACCCCTGAGACCCAATAGACCCCAGAGACACCAGAGAACCAAAAGAGCCAGTGACCGTTATACCTTAAGTTTCCAATCAATCTCTGACGTCACTGGTGCGTTTTACACCGCACATAAGCCCGGTGACGCGCACACACAAAGAATGTACTCAAAGCTTCCAGTGCAAAGTCAAACATTCCTTTAAGTCAAATGATTTTCATTGTTGTAAATTACTTGCACAGTTGACTTATAATTTAAACATGAAAATGGCGAAAAAGGAAAGCAACTAATCCATAGAAACTGACCTGCCCTAGCCAGAATTAGTTCGGCTTCTGTTGTTACTTTTGAGCGGCTTAGTTGAATAAACTTCTTGTGACCCTGAATGTCCCTTTTGCACATTTGCTTTACTTTGAGGAATGCTTGAACACAGCAATCCGACTGAATAATTTGGTTAAAACTACAACTTAAAGCCATATTTTTTGTCGAAAGATGACTTACTAACGGTAAATTGGTTTCAAATATTTTCATTAATTCCTTATTGCCCTCGATACCAAATAACGGTCAGCGGATAAAGCATATGCATGCAATCAACAAGCCGCGAGGCTTTATAAACAATTGGAAGCTTCACTTTCATCCAAGAATTCTCCAATGAGAGCAAAATGTTTCACTTCTAAATGAAATATTCCGAGTAAGATTTCAACATTGAAAGGGGATGTTGGACGTGGAAGTCTTTGTAGTCGTTGTACTATCATATTGGCAAAGTTCATGCAGTGCTGTACAGTAATGTACAGTTGCGGAAACAACGCCAAAATGCTTTACTTCTCATTGACTATTTTCTCGACTTGTGAATTTGCAAAGGTATCTACCCGATTTTCTCGAAGAAGAGGATGCTCGCTAATCCAGATGAGGTAAGCTTGTTTTGTTTATTTAACCGCAAAAATTTTTCAGAATATATTTGATCAGCGTTTCAATATTTTGCAAAATTGAAGTTATGCTAGTTTATCTTAAATTATGACTGGTTATAAAACTGGTAACAAATAAGTTTGGAAAGCAGATTCGTTCCTTCTTCCGGGCAAGCTTCTTATGAAGATATGTTTTGCCACGAGCAACAATCTAATTATCAGATTGAAACGGTGTTGGTGTTATCACGTTGGAATGTTAATGCTGTTTGCGAGTAAAACTGTGTTGTTTATTACGATGTCGTTTTTACTAAACTTAATCTTGAGTTAAACTCGACAATCTAACAAGAACCGGGCAAAAAAGCAGTTAGACAATTTAAAAGACATATCTAAAATAAATTATTGTTTGGTTTTCCCCGTTTCAAATAGAAAATTTTAGATTTAAATTTCCTGTGGATAACTGAAAATAGTCAGCAAAAGCCCGTGCGTCGGCGTCACGCCATGGTCACGCAGTTTTTTAGTCTATTTCTACCAGTTTACCTTCACCGTTTTCAGTCCATGATAATAATTAGTCGTTTTCTTGTCTTTCGCTTGTGGATTAAAAAAAACGAAACCGGTAAAATGAGTGTAAGATTATAATCTAATAGTTGAACTTTTTCATTCTGATAAGAATAGAATTGCGTATAATTCGTCGGGGAAGGAATGGGAAAAGGATACCCGCTGCTCTTTAAAAACCATTTTCAGCAAAATTCAAAGCTGGAAAGTGTTTCTAGCCATATAGATGTACTTTCCTAACCTTAATGGTATTTTTATACAGTAATAATTTGAGTTTCCAGTTTCAAAGCTGATTTTATGTGACCCATTTGTCGGTGAGCAAATATGGCCATTTCAGTAAATTGTCAATTTTTGACAATCTCGAACAAAACTTAAAAGTGATTTGCCCGCAGAAGTTTTTCGATATTTTGAAAATACAATACCCTGACTATATTTAGGAATATAAAAGGTTAAAAAATGTTGACCACTTTGGCCGAAAACATCAGCTGAAATTGGATAATTTTGGTAATTTTTCAGCACCACCAAACCACCCTCTTTGTTCAAAACTATTTCTCAGCTGTTAAGCAAAATCTGAGAATAATGTTGTTATATTTTAAAAGGAGAAGGGTTGGCTAGCAAAGAAATGTTATTACATTTAAACATTCTGCTGCTTTTCTTATGATCAGGGACCTGCAAAGTTGGTTAATTTTAGAAAATTCAATGTCAAAACCGGCTCCCTGGGGGGTCAAAATTTAATTAGCTGTCACGTGATCATATGAGATTTAAAAGACAAAATAATATCGATTTGATTACTTGCTCATGACTACCTTTCACCACACCAAGTTTGAGGTAGGGTTGTTTCTGGCCATTTCCAAAAATCCTTGACTCATTCGTGGACTGGCTCTTACAAATCCACCTTTTACAAATCCTCCTCTTATAAATCCACCTTTTACAAATCCAGTCTATGTTTTACAAATCCAGTCCAGTCCAGTCCATTCCACTACACTCCAATCAAGGTTTTACAACAATCGCCGCTGAGGCAGTCGTTCGTCAACGTCATCGCATTTTAACTGCATGATCTGAGACACGCGATTTTCTTAGGCAAAGCAAGCATGGATACGATCTTCAGGAATTCGTTAAAATATTTCTTCAGAGTGCCAAGCCATTTGAGAAACATTGAAGTAGCGACCGGCATAACAGCAAAGTGCAGGTCCACAGCTAAAGCTCAATGGTCGCACTTTAGGATATTATCCTCGAACTCGAAAGGTGGAAATGGCACATTTGCGGGACATCAGGGACATCGAGGTCAGTAAGCTCTGAGGAGGTAGTCGGGTATGGACATAGCAAAAATCTAAAGCAGTATCTGATACTAACTAAAACAGAACGTGTCGTATGACCTTCATTAAAAAATAACAACTAAAAATAAGACGTTTCGACCGAAGATGCTCCATCGACAATGCTGATATGATCGAAATAGTATTGTGTTATCTTGAAATTGCTGTCATTGACACGTACTGCCCTTTAGACTTGCCCACAAGTCGACTTATAGCGACGAAGCGAGCGATATGACGAAGTCGCCAGGCGTGCTCTTCTACCTCATTAATTTTCTAGGAGACATCGCTTAAAGTATCAACAAATCAGCCCTTAAATACCTTTAAGCAGTCAGCCATGCCAGTTATAAGATCTCTAAAAGTGCCAAGGCACTTACGTAGGCTTTAACCGCAAACCGACCCGCCCAGTATTAGAGAAATTTATTTGGGTGTAACTGGGTGTAATTGATTCTACGTTCTAAGTCGCGAGACAAGCGACGTCCAAACAAAACCGAATTTGATCGGAAACTCTAACTGTCCTTCTGTGTTCTTTAATTCTTGTAGCTAAGGCTCTGTGATCAGTTTGTCCATAATAAAGAAATTCCGCGCAGTCGACCCAAAGACAAACGTCCCAAAATGCAATCTATCAGTGCGTGATTTCTTTAATTCTTGTAGCTAAGGCTCTGTGATCAGTTTGTCCATAATAAAGAAATTCCGCGCAGTCGACCCAAAGACAAACGTCCCAAAATGCAATCTATCAGTGCGTGATATACAAAGTGAAATGCCAAAATGCTCGATCTTGAGTCGGTCGCCGAAACGTCATATTTTTATAATTTTTTTTATAAACGTTATACAAAACGTTATTTTTTTAGTAAGTATTCGACACTTTTTTAGATAAAATTATGTTAGGTTAATTAGTTATATATCCCCTTATTGGGAAATCAACGTTATACCATGTATTACAGTAAGGGATCCAAAATTTGGAAACCATCACTGATTCGAGTCAGTTACTGTATTCAAGACTGTCATCGCTCCCGGCCGCGAGGAGCATTAAGCGACGAGAACAGATAATGGGGAGCGAAGGATAGGTGGGAAGGCGCGAAAAAGACCCGCTCGTTCGCGCGCCGGTGTTTTGCCTTCTCCCCGGCAATAAATCTTGTTTTCTTCTCGGACGTTTCCAAAAGCTGGAAATTCAGGTCATGCGTTAACTACCATAAGACACAAACCCGAAAATACTCTATTTTTAAAAGGCATCAAAATGTGTATTTTAATCTACAAAGGCTATGGCCATCACGTGAATGTAGTACAAATATAGTACAAGACTAGTCTATATTACATTGTAAAGAGACGGAAAATTGCTCAGAAAAACTCTAAACTTAAAGTCTTATTTTGCTACACAAATTAGAAATTAACTTTTCCCCTCAAACAAAGTTCATCGTCAGCAGAATTTTCCTACGTGTGGGGTTTTTGATCGTTTCATAAACTCTACTATTTTTCAGCAGCTATGGGAAACACCGAAGGACACAAAAGCGAGTGGGCAGATCATTATCCACAGGAAATACTCGATCTCAGCTGGTCGAATACATCAGAACAGATATTGAAAAAAGGTTACAAAATATGGGCCGACGACTACGAAAAAGTAAGCATCATACCTAGCTCAGTACTGTTACTGGGAATTTACGCTTTCACTCCTAAGAGTGCCGAAAATCAAAATTCAAGAAAAATTCTAAATGTCATTTTGTAAAAGCAAATGGTACCATTCAAAAGTACTGCCAAAGAGGTTTCATTTGAATGGTCACACCATAGGATTTCATCCACAGACTCAAAAGTTAGAACAAATGGTACCATGCAAAAGTACTGCCGAAGAGGTTTCATTTGAATGGTCACACCATAGGATTTCATCCACAGACTCAAAAGTTAGAACAAATGGTACCATTCAAAAGTACTGCTGAAGAGGTTTCATTTGAATGGTCACACCATAGGATTTCATCCACAGACTCAAAAGTTAGAACAAATGGTACCATGCAAAAGTACTGCCGAAGAGGTTTCATTTGAATGGTCACACCATAGGATTTCATCCACAGACTCAAAAGTTAGAACAAATGGTACCATTCAAAAGTACTGCTGAAGAGGTTTCATTTGAATGGTCACACCATAGGATTTCATCCACAGACTCAAAAGTTAGAACAAATGGTACCATTCAAAAGTACTGCCAAAGAGGTTTCATTTGAATGGTCACACCATAGGATTTCATCCACAGACTCAAAAGTTAGAACCACATCACACTCCTCGATCTATTTGTATAAAATGAAAGCGGCTTATAAATCCGATCTCGTTGTTTTTTGAAACGTAAACACAATTTCTAAGCGTCATTGTTATAGTGATAACAAACTGCCAAAAGTAACAGCTGAAGTAACTTGTAGAAGTTTGAACGAACGTAACAAATTTTATGAAATTTTTTGAATTCAAGATTTTTTGCTTTATCATTCATAGAACTAAAAACAGTCTGATGCAGTTTTGGGACATTCAGTAGTGTGAAGTCAATTCGGTCTCAATTTCAAATGATACAATTATTTAAAAATCTTAATATCGGACCCTAGAATGTAGATTTTAAAAGCGTAAAATTATGCACTAAAATATGCCATTGAGTTTCTTGTTTACGTTTAAAAATAGCTTGTTCCAGGCTCCGAGATTGTGGGGAACGCACGAAGTAAGAAAAAAAAGGAAGAAAATCGCGGGGGAACTGGGGAGAGGGTGGTCGGCGGACTTCCATCTCCCAGTTATCTCGTGATTTTTTTCTCTTTTTTTTTTTAATTCGCGCGTTCCCCACTATCTCGGAGCCTGGAACAGGCTAGTTTAAAAACTGCTGGCGTGTCATCGATCTTTTACAAAAAGAAAAAACTTATCGAAGAAAGGGAAAGAAAAAAATCATTCCCCTCTACAAAGAATTAGAAGCAGATAAACTTGTCAAAGAAACAATTTGGACCAGTTTCATTTGGACAGTGTCCAGGGTTAAATGTCATGATTATGGCCAGGAGCTTGCTTTAAAGGGGCTATGTTACGAAGTGTCACGCAAGCCTACAAATTGAAAAAACGTCGGGCCGCCGTTTTTCAAGTTTACGCCATCGCCGTGGAAATCAGGCACAATCCATTCAATCCTGGGGAGCTGAGTGCTCCGAAATGCCAAATTGTTCACACATGTAAATAATCTATTGGTCTTGGTTTAGTTTCGGATATTTTCCCGATTTTGGAATCGTACGGCTCAATATCTCAATGTCTTGAAGTACGCAGTAGAATTCCGGACCATTAGTTGTTGATCTTGTTCCTAATGTTGGGTCTCTTTGGAATCAAGCAAGAAGTTATCGGATTTTCCTCGCTTCTAGCACCGTTCTGGTATGTTTTGAATGCTCTAACTTGATTTTGGTGTGGTTCTCTGCCTGATTTGGGAAGTTTTCACCTTAATACCAACGTCGCTTCTTCGCGATGTTCTACGGAGCGATTCGCTGTATGTCTTGTAGCAATAATTCATTGACCGGCCGCGCCAGGCGAACGCAGATTAATTTATGCACCAATTAATTCCGGCTGTTACCATCCCCCCGGACCAACCCCCGGGAATTTGTGTTGTTTTTTTTCGTGGAACTACAAATTCCCCGCCCCCGAGCTGCCAGAAACTACAAATTCCCCGCAACAAAAATTACAAAAATTAAAGAAACATATATTAAAAGCACGTTTAATAATGTAACATCATTAATAACGTAACATCAGATCACCGAAAAGAAAGTTGCTGGCTCTGTGAAAGTTCTAACAAAACGTCTGTATAATGTACAGAATGTATAAAGAAATATTTAACGTTGTTTCTTTGATCGGACGCTCGACTTTGGACTATCGGAAATTTCTGTTTATACGTCAGCAGCCTGATGCTGGCCTTTGTTTTTTCGTGCCCTTCTCAACATTGCTTTTTCAGCTCCTCGCCTCAAAGCCTACGTTGAAATACACATCAAGAAGTGTTTCTTATCTTCAAACAAATTCTTTAACTTTGCAATATATACCTTGGTTTTCAAGCCAATCGCCCACAAAAGTAGTCGGTTTCCCGGCGAATTCTTCCATTGTTTACTGACACGACGACCGCATAGATGATGGATCTGGCGATCGGTAATGTTGTCCCCGCACCCAACCCCCTGGGGCAACACGCTGTTGTACAAAATCCCCGCCCAGGGACATAGGGCCTTACAAATCCCCTAGGTATGCCCGGGGGGATGGTAACAGCCGGAATTGATTGATGCATTAGCCAGCCCATCTAAGAATTCAACTGAATCGTCCTTTATGTCTCATTGCAAGGATTCCCTACGTTACTAATCGAACTGTTCGGTAATCGAACTCAATCGAACTTAATCGAACGATTGGGTTCGATTAGCTCGATAATCGAACACAATCGAACCCAAAAATTTATGTGAGAGAGTTCGATTGCGTTCGATTACCGAACTAATATCGAACCCAGTCGAACTCAATAACCCAATCGTTATTCTCGGGGATATATACCTAATTCAATAAAGGTTGCTTTGGTCATTGGTAATTGGGCATCGGGAAGCTATTGTTTGGCGGTCATTCACGCAAAGCGTTGCATTGTGTTCCGTATGCCCAAATGCCAATGCCCAATTACCAATGACCAATTGCCAAAGCAATCTTTATTGAATTAGGTATACAGCTATTTCAATTAACGTTGTCGGATGAAAACCTAAAGCCAAGACCGCAAGGCAGTATGGGTAAGGGTAAATAGCAGTGCATAAAAATCCCATACTACCTTGCGGTCTTGGCTTTTCGCCTTTTTCATCCGACAACGTTAATCGAAATAGCTGTAGTTGTTTTACTTTAACTTTTACGAATCGTGCTTGCTGCATGCTTGGCATGGGATCATGAGCGATTCGCATAATTGAACTGAGTCGTACGCAACTCAAAGAATCAGCTGGAATTCTAGTAGCCTGTTCCAGGCTCCGAGATAGTGGGGAATCTCGGAGCCTGGAACAGGCTAGAATTCTGGCGTTAACTTGAGCGAATAACAAAATAAATAAATGATTGTTCATTTCATAATATTGATCCCGCAGACGAAACATTTGCTCCGGGCGTGCGCGTTACCAAAATGAACTATTTCTCATAATTATGTATGTGTGCGCTATATATGTTTTGCTTTTGGATTTCTATTGTTTTGGCTTTTGTTTTAGTTTTAAGAACGGTATGCATAACTAATGTGTGGGGTTAAACGGAAATCTTTCCGGCTGAAAAGTGCAAAATGACGGAGGTTTTGTCGCTCGAACCAAAGCAAATTTCCTACCGAAATGTTTACTAGATTCCAATCTTTCCAAAACCGAGTGTAAATGTTGACATTGCGTCTGTTAAAATGAGTTAGAACGCTTAAAGCGATGACCGCGCGGTCGAACTCCATACGAGCCTTTATACGAAATTGTTCACTTCAATGTAAAAATGTCGGTACTTTTTTTAAAAGTTATTAAAATATTTTAACGTTTCTAGAAAGAATAATAACCAAATTACTGTGTGTGTTTTCCCGAAAAGTAATTCATAAATTGCCAGGCCATGCATTGACAGAAGAGCATGCGACTGTAAACAAGATACAGACTAATAGAATCCAAAATTGGCTCAGTCGAAGCATAGTCCACTGAAAAAATGGCAAAATGACGGTTTTTTTAGCTCCAACTAAATCATATTTCCCACCAAAATGTTCACAAGATCCCAGTCTCTTCAAAACCGAGTGTGGATGTTTACATTATGCCTATTAAAATGCGTTATACCGCTAAAAGCGATGACCGCGCGGTTGAACCCCATACAAGCCTTTACTTGACATTGGTCACTTCAAGGTCAAAATGACGGGACTTTTTTTAAGTTATTAAAATATTTTAACGTTTCCAGATAGAATAATAACCAAATTACTGGAATCCGAGTGTGGATTTCCGAAAAGTAATTCATAAATGGGCCAAATTGTGATTTTCCCTTTAAAAAATGGCGTTTTCGCAGTGATTTTAAGGGTCAAATTGGGGGTCTGGGGACGAGTTAAAAAAATTAGAGGCAAATGTCATCCAATTTTTTGCCATGGGTAAAACTGGCGACTTGTAGCGGGGCTTGAAAGCGTGCAATCGCATTTTAGGGTAAGCTTATAAAAGTATTTGCCTGTTAATTTTTCCCGCCGTCATTTTGTTTTTCACTCCCAATGCATCTCGGCATTTGGTAAAATACAAATGGTACAGGTCAATCCTGTTCCGTTTCCTTCAGTAAGGAAAGTCCAGTACCATTTGTCGGAAATTTCTGACCGGAAATTCCATTCAAATGGTAAGCGCTCGCGTCTTATTATAAATAGGCCATTTCCGAGTTGCCTTTAGCCTCTCTATCAAAGCGAGGCTAGGTGCCTAACCTTTGATATGAAAATGAGTTTTCATTCACATGCAAATGGTTTTATTTGCATGTGAATGAAAACTCATTTTCATATGAAAGGTTAGGCACCTAGCCTCGCTTTGATAGAGAGGCTAAAGGCAACTCGGAAATGGCCTATTCCGTTAGACAAACAACAACAACAAACAAAAATTTATTAGACATATAAACTTAAATACAGTTGCCCTGCAAATTAGCAAAAACGCTATTCGAGGCAGGGAAAAGTAATGTAATTGAAAATAATAAAGGTAAGACAATATAACAATACAGAAGCACACTACTTTCGTAGAAGAGAGAAAAATATGACAACTTTTGGTTTGATTCCACAGCAATCAGCACCTAAGTTGTAGCAGAGAAGAACCTTCGTCCATGCTCAACTGATTAACATATCGTGCTGAATGCAACTTCTAGACATTGATGTACTGACATGTACTGAGGCGTATGATTTCAGAATCGGGGAAATAACCGAAATGAAATCAAGACAAAATATGTGGGAAAAATCTGAGACTTTTTGTAGTATACACAGCACGGCATAATTGATGGATTTTGGCCGATTCCACGGCGATAGTGTGAATTTGTTTGATGTCGGCAGGACGTTTTTGCCTGCGTGACATATCTTGCGACATAGCCCCTTTAAGGTGGCTGAACACAGTTTGCGCGCGCTCTTCAATTTCAGCTGCTTACGTGAGTCAGCACGTGCAGTGTTTTGAGAAAAACAAACGTGGCGCCTATTCAGCGATCATTTTATTTCGCATTCTCGTCCCCAGAGCTCCACGTTTTTTTATAATTACGTCCGCTGACCAAACGAAACGAAGGCTCTGGTAACGGGAATGCGTAGATCGCGAAAGTGTTGTTTTTCGTCTTAAAATCAAACGATTTGTTGTTCGTAAAAATGTTTCTTAAATCAATAGATAATTTATAGAACCATTGAAGAAATACACTGTCTTTTTGGTCGTTTTTGTCTTTAGATCGAGAACCCAGTCGAAAGCAACGCATGCGCAGTTGACCAAAAAATTATGACTGGATGTTTTAGCGACTTTCCTCGGAAACGTGCTGACTTCTACGGAACCACTCGTTAGAATTTCACGAAATTTGGCACAACAATAGTACCGAATATGCCGAACACACCTGCCATCAAAAGTTTGAAATCTAACAGAGGATATTTTTACAAAACGCAAACATATTAAAACACATTACGGAAGATCCCTCTGTCAAAATTACGTGAGTCCAGTGTTAACACGTGAATATTTTTACGAGTTTACTGGAGACAAATGATGGACAAAATCTAAAGACTAGATTTTATAAAAATAAACGAAAACAAATATTACAGGCTGATTTACAATCCATCTTGTTGCCATGGCAATACTCTAAAAGTTCGATAAAAATATCAAAATATATAGCTTGTTGCTTAATCTTATGCCTCGCCAATTTTGGGCGCCCAGACGTTAGTGGTTTTAAAATGACAATGAATGATGCATAGGTACAGTAAAACTGTGTTCAGCCACCTTAAGTTCACTTTAAATATTATCTTGAAATAGGAAGAGAAAATCGATCGTCAAAAGTGATGAAAGTAAATAAATATGAACTACAGAAGGAGGAAGAAGGACCTGAGACGAGGCTGATATTATGTATCTATTTTTTTTTTTCAAAGTGGGTTTTTGGTTCCCAGGAAGACTCGAACACCTCCTCCCCAGGTTATGTCGCGCATATGACATGCGCAGAAGCCTTCAACGAGGTGATTTGTGAATTGTATGGTGAAAACAAGAAAAACCTGAAAGTACTGGATTTGGGCTGTGGAACAGGACTGGCTGGAAAAGTTTTGAAGGAGAGATTTGGATTTGCCAACCTGGTAGGGCTAGACGTGTCTGAAGACATGCTGAAGAAGGCTCAAAAGAGAAACATTTACACCAAGTTTATTTACGCCTATGTGTCAAACAAGAGAGTAGATGAGATAAAAAATTCCGAATTTGATGCTGTGGTGTCGTCAGGCGTATTTACCACTGGACAGATCAGACCCAATGCATTTGATGAAATTATACGCTGGATTAAGCCAGGTTAGTCGGTTAGTCAAGGTTTACTTATTCCACTGCACTGTGGTACGTGGACAATTTAGCTGAGGATCTAAAAATCTTCCATCTATTTTGCCCACGATAACTTACTCGCCGGCATTCCTGCTCTTCCAGAGTAAATCCACGACCTTTCATTTGGCTTTTTAGTTTTTTGCGTCTTTTGACGTGAATCCAAAAGTAGAAATACACAGAAAAGAATACTTATTGAGATTTTCTATTGAAATTTGGCGTGTGAAAACCCCGTTCGGGGTTCGCAGCCAATCAGAATCGCGAAACGTTTTTCTCACACGTGAAAAAAGCGTTTCGTCCAATTCTCTTTTTTCGAATTGCCTATAATACACTTTGTTTGCACCCCAAATTTTGCATAAACTATTGTTTTGAAATGCTCTTGGGAATATGCAGTCCTCCAAAAGAGCATTTAAAAACAATAGTTTATGCAAAATTTGGGGGGCAAACAAAGTGTACGGGCAATTCGAAAATAGAGAATTGCAAATCTAAATATGTATATTTAATAAACAAATTACAACATGGGCAGTGCTTTGGGATTACTTGCAGAATACCCCGCCACTTCTAACAAACTCCTAGACCTAGCCCAAACTCTAACCCAGGAAAAACGAGCATGAAACAATAGGCACTATTGTTACTCAATAAGATGCAAATAAGTGGCAGGGTATTCTGCAGTTTAGCAGTGCTTTGTACTGTATTTACGCACTCGTTGGTTTGTATCCGGCAGAAATCGAACGAGCGAGGCTTTGCGAGCGAGCGAGTGAGTGAGTGAGTAAGTCATGCTGTGTTTACACTAGAGCGAAACATGTTTAGAGTAAACATGTTTGAAATTTCATTGTTCTCATTTAATTGTTAATTTCAAAACACGTTTCACGCCTGGTTCTATAATTTATGCTGTTTTATGAAGCAGGCATAAGCTCGCATGACATCTTTACAATAACACATGAACCGAAAAAATAGAGCCCGAACTTGCTGTTACATGTTTTGCGGTTTAATCTCACTTCTCAAGTTCTTCGGGAACGAAGAGCAATGTAGTGTTTGATAAGGAAACGATATTTGCACTAACGTGTTTCGTCTGGCTACGTCGTGAAGTAGTTTCAATCATGCGCAGAGTAAATATGTTTCGATCATGATTTGTGCAATGCGCCGCCTGATGTGAACACTTTTCACAGTGAATCATGTTTTATTCGTGATCAGACTAAACCTGTTTCACCCAAGTGTGAACACGGCATAAGTCAGTGAGTCAGTCAGTCAGTAAGTCAGGCAGTCAGTCAGTCAGTCATTCAGTAAGTCAGTCAGTCAGTAAGTAAGTCAGTCAGTCAGTCAGTCAGTCAGTCAATCAGTCAGTCAGTCAGTCAGTCAGTCAGTAAGTCAGTCGGTCAGTCAGTCAGTAAGTCAGTCGGTCAGTCAGTCAGTCAGTCAGTAAGTAAGTCAGTCAGTCAGTCAGTAAGTCAGTCAGTCAGTCAGTCAATCAGTCAGTCAGTCAGTCAGTCAATCATTTTACGAATGTATCCTTATAACATATTCTCTGGATTTTTGTAAATTACATTTAAATTTATTTTGCATCTAAAACTCAGAAAATATGCCACACTGGATACGAAAAAGCAATGAAAAAAAAACTCTTCATATGTGGCCGAAAATATATGGAAATGTGTTCTACATCTTATACACTGGCACTAGACCTCGAGAAAGAGGTACAAAAAGTGATAAGACAAGACAATGGACCGACGTAAAGTGGGTCATGGCTGATGGTCATGGCTGATGTACGACGACCTGACTGACGTCATAAAACCTAATACAATGCAAGCTAATACTACCTAACACAATATATCACAATACAGTCGTCGTACACGAGCCATGACCCCGTAAAGTGAGGGGGTGATGGTAGTGAAAATCAGTCAGAAGTTGAAAACAAGTTTCGGTCTATCGGGCCTTTTTTTTCATCCTTTCACGGTGGCCAAAATCACTCCTCCAAAACTTTTCCAACCAGTCCTGTTCCATAGTCCAGTTGATAAAACCAACTTTCCATAGCCTATGAATGCTTAACTTGTCATAAATCTGGATTTTTTTTCAGGTGGTATTATTTGCTTCACTTGTCCAGTGTTTGACAACGAGGAAGACGGCTACAAGGAAAAATGTTCCAATCTGGAGAAGAACAGCAAATGGAAGCTGATTTCTAACACAGAAGCTGATTACTATGGTGATAAAGTCCCTTATGGGCTTGATTATAAAACCTGTCGCATGCTGGTCTACAGAATTTTACCGTTTTAGCTGTAAAATCGTAGACTCTAACCCATTCACTGTTTATCTGATTTGGGGGCGAAAAGAGAGTCTGTTCGGGGGCGAGAAAAGAGTGTTCGAGGGCGAAAGGGAGAGTGTGTTCGGGGACGAAAAGAGTCGGGGGCGAAAGGGAGAGTGTGTTCGGGGACGAAAAGACAGTGTGTTCGATTCGGAGGCGAAAAGAGAGTGTGTTCGGGGTGTAAAACAAAAATGCAAGCAGTGAAACGTTTCGTTTGTTTCTTGATTCTATATTTAAAAGTTAGGGGAAACTTATTTTGGTGTTAAAAAAAGATGCAACTACAATAAGACATCATCATCTTGAGAAATTCTGAAAAAGTTAAAGGCTAATTATAACTTATAACTCTGGCTTAGACTGCTTATCTGATAGTGGTCAGGTGATACATTTTTACTACTGATGAAGGCAATATTGCCGAAACGTCTAGTTTCATTTTAACACTTTTAACAGCGTTAAACTTAACACTTTTTCACGTAACTATAATTAACGCTGCGCTGGATACATTTAACTATTATAGCGCGAAAGCGCGCGTGATATCGCCTAATACTTAGCCGACGAGGCCGTAGGCCGAGTCGGCTAAAATTAGGCGATATCACGCAAGCTTGAGCGCTATAATAGTTTTATAATTCAACACATTGATAACAAAGCACAGTTTGAAGAAAAAATATCGCCGACAAGCCTTTTATTTTAAAATAGCTCACATATGTTTTACCGCGCGAAACTATAACCGATAACTGTTTTTATAATTCAACACATTGATAACAAATCACAGTTTATAGAAAAAATTCATTTACATATACAACCTTTCATTAAGTAAAAAGGCTTACAACAATATTTTACCTCGCACCATTTCTTAAACAACAAGCGGCGAATGCCGAAACTTTTACCAAGCTAAAATTAATCACGAAAATTAAGCTTAAGTTAATTTAGCGTACACAATCAGTTGAGAGTTTTTACGAAGAGCTTTCGTGTACTTAAAGAACGGGACAGAGTAGTGACTACAAGAATGAAAACACAGTAAAACAGCATAGAATGTCTTAGTTACAAGTGTTTCGTATCTTAAAAAGTTCAATACAGAATCAAAACAAATTGAACAAACACACGGCTACGAACCTAAACATAGCGGCGAAAAGTCGGAAAGAACTGCAGCGTGGACAGTATGTCTTACAAAAAAATCACAGCTAAAAGATACAAGAAACGGTTAAAGCATCGTACCTGTAGTTGATTTGGCTTTTTAGTCCCTTCCATCAGCACCAAATTTTCAAACATCGAAGTACGAGCTGAGTCGATCAATGTTGTTTACAAACTTGCTCGTTTTTTAGCTCCCATAGCCGTAATGACGAGATCAGAAACTTTTCTGAGGAAGCATCAAGTCTATATCATATTCCAGAGATGATTACCAAAGGAATTTTACGAAAATTGTGCTCCTTCACTCACTCCTTGTCGAGCGGTTAAACTTTAAACCATTTTTCATTCAGCTACGCCAAGAAACACTGCGACCGCGACAAAGCGAAAATTTCGCGCCTTTTTTGTCCAATCATGTGAACAATATTTTTCTCTTTTTTTCTTTCTTTTCCCTTTTTTAACTAATAGTTCACGCACTTTTTCGCACTTTTTCGCACTTTTTCGCCCAAAAACACAAAATTGCAGGTCATTTTCACTTTCCTTCAAAATGCGAAATTTACCGCCATCGCTGGTTATACGTCATGTAGACATAACATATATCGATAACTTTTTGACCATATTTGGGCAGTGTATCAATGTGTTGAATTATAAATTTATTTATCGATACTTTCTCCTGACCTGGTATGATGTTGGTACACAGCAGGTATTGTGTTTCTGGGAAGCTAAGCGTGACTAAAATAATGACTATTTCTGGAAATTACTATTTTGTATTGAGACGTCGTGCCTCTTACCAAGATCATACTAGTTGATGTTTCATGGAGATTCTAGCTTAACCTTGTTTCACTGAGCGAATCTTGTTGGTAAAAACATTTACGATTATTGGATTAATTACACGGCCTTACTGGTCTATTAGCTCACTCTATTAGCTTGGTGTCGACAGGGTTTTCAGCTGTTCTTATTTTGTCCACGTCTTAAATAAGACGTGTGGGCGGCACGGTGGTCTAGTGGAGGTCTAGTGGCACGGTCTAGTGGCATGGTCTAGTGGCACGGTGGTCTAGTGGAGAAGGCCTGAAGGTCGGTGGTTCGAGCCTGGTCTCTGCCGTCGTGTTGTTTCCTTAGACAAGAAACTTTACTCCACACTGTCTCTCTCCACCCAGGTGTATAAATGGGTACCGGCGACAAAATGCTGGGGGTAACCCTGCGATGGACTAGCATCCCATCCAGGGGGGGAGTAGCAATATTCTTAGTTGCTTCATTCTACGGAAACCGGGTTAAGCTCCGGCCGTGTGGCCATCGTGGCCCGAGTGCGACTTTACCTTACCTTAAATAAGACGTGAACTTCCTCGTATAAATGCTTTCGCGTCCTGAATAAGACGTGAACTATAAGTGCGCATGCGTAACAACAACAACTTTTTTTGACGAGTCACTGACCGCTCTCTCGCTGGCTAACAAAATGGCTTCGCAGTGCTCATAAACACCAGCAAAGACACCGACAAAACAGGGGAATACGTGGACTTCAGTAGAGGAGAAAGAATTCCTTATTCTTTGCAGGGAAATGGCAATTGTATGCAACGCCGAGTTTATGAATTTTTTTAACAGCATGATCTTCATAAAGAAAGAAGACTTCTTGAAATTGAAAAACATCTCTGAAAAAGTCTCTTCCTTCTAAAAATGATAGCACGTTTCGTGCTATAGCGCGCCATCTTGGATTGTTGCAGATTGTTACTAGTGGTAACATTGCATGTAAACGAGGCTGTATCAAAAATAAGAAACGAACCATTTATACGTGATCTTCGCGTCTTATGTGGGACACGAACGTATAAACGGTACAGTTCGCGTCCCATTTTTTCCTCCCGTATAAATGGCCCTAATATCTTACTGTATTTATTCGAATAAGCGCCCTGGCACTTTTTCATTTTGGGACCTTGAGGGTGGGCGCTAATTATTTTTCAAACATTTTCAGCATGCATGGAGCCATTATTTGTGAGCATTCGCCAATTGTATGTCAAGCATACGGTAAAGTCAATTCGGTCTCCCCTGACGAATTGTCAAATTTAATTACCATTCGTAAACAACGAAGCCTAAAATCTGCTTGCAAGACCATAAGGCGAATGCCGCAGTTTCGACAAGTCGTTTATCAACAAGGAAAACACCTAGAGTGACCAAAACCGGTTCGTAAGTTGTACCAATACTACCAGTTTCTTGTCGTTATATGTTTTATGAGCAAAATAATATATAATCTCGGCAAAATTAAGAGGAGAGCAATATTACATATTTAGCGCGTTTTCGCCATGTGTGTTGGTCTAAACTTGAGCTAGTGAATTTTAATGGTTTGTAGCAATCGCAATCGAACTTGTTGTAAGATATAATGCATGCCTATACAACATATTCTTGGTGTTGAGTGTCCATGATTATTATTTTTCGAGGCGCAATAAATATTTATTTCACCTCGGGAGGAAATAAGCTCCTAGGTTGACGGCATTTCTGTTGCAGCGTTTCTGTTCCGACGAATTTTTTGTAACTTGGCCACATTCTAGACTATAACAAAGGAAGTCGATTCGCAAATTTTGAGCCAAATAAAACGGACCAATTTTTTTTCTAGGAGGGCCTCAATATTAAATGAGGGGTTTGCGCAAATCCATGCAGATTTTGGCTCCTGTATTTATTTCGAAGAAAATCGGTTCATATTTATTAATCCATGCTTCATTCAACCAGGCCGTGATACAAAAAAAATTCTTGCAATAGAGTAAAAAACAAAGAAGTTATAACCAAACGTTTGCCGTTGCGAAATTGCATCCAGGTCACAGATGAGCGCATTTTGCATTTCGAGCGAGTCACCTTAAACGAGATCACGAAGTGTCTCATCGAATCCATGGCCAATATTTGAATTTTAAATCATTTAAGCCACACCTGATCTATTGTTGTTCGAACCTTACTGGATCCACTTCAATGGATCCACTGGATCTCACTGGATCCACTTCAATGGATCCACTGGATCTCACTGGATCCTCTTCGGCTTCAAGTTGCTTGTTTTTCCTCCCCTTTAGGAAGGGCAGTTTATCTTGGGTCATTTGAAACAAAACATTTCACGAAAGAACTCGCATATGCAAATAACGACTTCCTTTGCAGTGAAAAACAACAACAACAACAACAACACAGCTAATATGCACACAAAATAGACCTACAGTTGAAGCTATCTAATACGGACACCGAAGGGACAGAGCAAAGTGTCCGTATTAGAGAGGTGTCCATATTATAGAGGTCACCATGATGACGTCACTTTTCAGACTTCGCTAACAGTTTTAAGTTTTCAGCAACTAGACACAGGCCCACACTCGTCTTTTAACTTCATCTAAATTGATTAATATACAGCATTGAGACACAACTATATAGCTACAGACGAATTACAACTTTAAAACGAAAACGAACTACAACGTAATGCTGCATGTAAAACAGTAATATAAAGTACAATTCTGAAAACGTCTTACGACATTATTGGTTTGTAACCACGAACAAGAAATTGTGTAACATGCACAAACAATCATCCGAGTCACTGGAGTGTCCGTTATAAAGAAAACTTAAAACTTAAACGTTTATAAAAATTTGCTCTTTCAGGGGCCGAGATTTAGTTTTCGTTGTCTGTAATAAAGAGGGTCCGTATTATCAGTGTATTATAGAGGTTTTTTTTTTAAAAGAAAATATCATGTGAGAAATTTGTCGGGACATTGTTAACTGTCCGTATTAAAGAGGTGTCGGTATTAGAGAGGTGTCTGTAAGGAGAGATTCGACTGTAAATATATCCCGGGGAGGGAGGGTACTCCCTTATATGACCTATACGGGGACATGCCGCTGGACAGGGTATGGTTTTTGGCATTTTTGTTCTGAACAGGGTATATAATTTAACGTGAGTCTGTCCTAAACAGGGTCTGAATCTGTCCTAAACGCGGTATGGTTCCAGTTAACTTAGCGCTTGTGGTGACTTCCCTTGTCGTGATTAGTATATTCGTGCGAAGGCGAAGTCGTTTTCTTTTCAAAGCTCAGATCAATAACCACGCACCAGCTGTGTCCTAGACAGGGTCCTAAAATAGAGGGTGTTGTCCTACACAGGGTAGATATTTTCGTTTATTTTTGTCCTAAATAGGATCAGGGTCTTAGACCCTCAGCGGCACCCCTATACCCAAATATTGGTCAAGTATCCCCCCCCGGGAAATATATTAAGCGACCAATTTGCAAAGTCCCGAGGGTGGCCGCTTAATACAGGTTCGACTGTACCTGTATAAAGAGAGCTGAGAGAGGAGATTGGCTAACAGTCACGCCACGCATTACATGTGGCAAGTGGCCAAAAATCGTATATTATGGTAATAAGGCTGTTAACGATACATATCGCCACTGAGGCAGTCGTTCGTCAACGTCATTGCGTTTAACATATGAGACACGCAATTTTCTTAGATCGAAGCAGGCATGGATGTGATCTTCAGGAATTCGTTAAAATACTTCTTCAGAGTGCCAAGCCATTTGAGAAACATTGAAGTAGCGACCGGCATAACAGCAAAGTGCAGGTCCATAGCTAAAATTCAATGGTTGCACGTAAGGGTATCATCCGCGGACTCGAAAGGTGGAACTGGCACATTTGCGGGACATCGAGGTCAGTAAGCTCTGAAGAGGTAGTCAGGGATGGACATAGCAAAAATCTAAAGCAGTATCTGATACTGGCTAAAATAGAACGTGTTGTACAACCTTCATGAAAAAAAAAAAACTAAAAATAAGACGTTTCGACCGAAGATGTTCTGTCGATAATGCTGTTGCGTTATCTTGAAATTGCTGTCATCAACACGAACTGCTCTTCTGCCCACAAGTCGACTTATGAAAGCGACGAAATGACCGTCAAAACGAGCGATTAAGCACTGCGGACGAAGTCGCGAGACGAGCGACGTTCAAACAGAACGGACTTTGAGAAACTCTAGCTGCCCTTCCGTGTTTTTTATTCTTGTAGCTGAGGCGCTGTCAGTTTGTCCACAATAAACAAATTCGCAGTCGACCCAAAGACAAACCTTCCACCTTGCAATCCATCAGTGCGTGATATACAAAGTGAAATGCCTCGATCTTCGGTCGAAACGTCTTATTTTTATTATATTTTTTATGAATGTTATACAAAACGTTCTTTTTTAGTCAGTATCAGACACTTTTTTAGATAAAATTATGTTAGGTTAATTTATAGTTATATACAAGAGGCTCCAAGCAGCCTTTACTCATGCGCATGCGTAAAGAAATTTTTATGATATATTTTAAACATGATAAGAAGATGTCCGACCTGGAGATAAGTTACTCCTTTCATTCAGTCATCGTTCCTGCAAACCACGTTGTTTACTATTGAATGTTTTGGAAATGAAGACTGTACCACAATGAAGCCACTGATTCTTCTACGTCTTATATATACCAAACGTGAACATAGTAATGTATGTAGGGTTGTAGGAGATGCTGTCGTGACATGTAAGTAACGCTCTTTTACCGGAAGTCACTAAACAGGAAGTGCACAATTAAAAATATGCTTGCATAAATTTGCATGCAAAATCGTGACACAAAAAATAAAAATAACAAGAGGCTCCAAGCAGCCTATACTCATGCGCATGCGTAAGAAATTTTTATGATATATTTTAAACATGATAAGATGTCCGACATGGAGAACAGTTAGTCATTCATTCAGTCATCGTTCCTGCAAAACACATCGTTCCTGCAAAACACGTTGTTTACTATTGAATGTTTTTGAAATGAAGGCTGTACCACAATGAAGCCAGTGATTCTTCTAAGACTTATATATCCCAAACGTGAACATTAGTAATGTAAGTAGGGTTGTTGGAGACGCTGTCGTGACACTTAAGTAACGCTGTTTTACCGGAAGTAAGAGTAGCCGGAAGTCACTAAACAGGAAGTGTAAATGGCAAAGCTATGAACCGGAAGTGCACAATTTAAAATATGCGTACATAAATTTGCATGCAAAATCGTGACACAAAAAATAAAAATAACAAGAAAAACGGAGCCGAAACCTTACCCCATGCCGCTTCGCGTATGAGTAATAAGCTTATTGGGAAATCAACGCTATACCACGTATTACAGTCAAGGGATCCAAAATCAGGAAAGCATCACTGACTCGAGTCAGTTACTGTATTCAAGACTGTCATCGCTCCCGGCCGCTGGGAGCATAGCGACGAGAACAGATATTAAATGAGGAGCGAAGGATAGGTGGAGAAGGCACGAAAAAGACCCGCTCGTTCGTTCGCCGGTTTTTTGTGTATTTTAGTGCTTCAATATTTTTCTCTGTCATTTCACCCCGAAAAACGTGGCCGAAAGCCATTCCCTTTTGGGACGATGCATCATATCTACACCTACATCTACAACTTTAATCAACAAAGGTTATGGCCATCACGTGAATACAAATAGTACAAATATTAGTAGAGCTGAAAAAAGAGACCGATTAAGATGAACTAGTTCTCTTTAAAACAAATAATGTCGGTGCTCTCACGCAATACATACATATTCCCTATTTCAAGTCTCTCGTGACAATACTACAGTCCTATAAGAGACGGTAAATTGCTCAGAATCTCTGCTTAAACTTAAAGTCTTATTTTGCTACACAAATTAGAAATTAACTTTTCCCTTAAAACAAAGTTCATCGTCAGTAGAATTGTCCTACGTGCGGGGTTTTTGATCGTTTCATAAACTGTACTATTTTTCAGCAGCTATGATAAACACCGAAGGACACAAAAGCGAGTGGGCAGATCATTATCCACAGGAAATGCTCGATCTCAGCTGGTCGAATACTTCAGAACAGATGTTGAAAAAATGTTACAAAATATGGGCCGACGACTACGAAAAAGCAAGTATCATACCTAGATCAGTACTGTTATTGGGGATTTACGCTTTCACTCCTAAGAGTGCCGTAAATCAAAATTCAAAAAAATTCTAAATGTCATTTTGTAAAATATTGTCAAGCAAATGGTACCATTCAAAAGTACTGCCAAAGAGGCTTCATTTGGATGGTCGCACCATAGGATTTCGTCCACAGAATCAATAGTGAGAACCACATCACACGCCTTTGTAGGGTGAATTGACTGAATCAGCAAGAAAATCACGAACATTGTTAGGCACTGAATTACAAATTCCCAATATAAAACAATGACGATTCAGTTTCCAATTCGACGATTTGTAGAAACGCAGCGATGAAATCTAAGTCTATATGGTGATAGAGCGGCTCATAAATTCGACCTCGTTGTTTTTTGAAACGTCATTGTTATAGTGCATGACAAACAGCCAAAAGTAACAGCTGAAGTATAACTTGTAGAAGTTTGAACGAACGCAACAAATTTTACGAAATTTTATGATTTCAAGTTTTTTTACTATCAGACCCTGGAATGCAGATTTTAAAAGCGTAAAACTAGTTATGCACGCAAGCGAGTTCACTTTATTTTTATTTGCTCTTCTGCACTAAAATATGCCGCTGAAATTGGTTGTTTTAATACGTTTAAAAACTGGCGTGTCATTGATCTTTTTACAGAATGAATAAACTTATCGAAGAAAGGGAAAGAAAAAAATCATTCCCCTCTACAAAGAATCGGATAAACTTGGCTATGTCACGAAGTGTTACGCAAGCCTACAAACTTGAAAAAACGTCGGGCCGCCGTCTTTCAAGTTTACGCCATCGCCGTGGAAATCAGGCACAATCCATTCAATCCTGGGGAGCTGAGTGCTCTGAAATGCCAAATTGTTCACACAAGTAAATAATCTATTTGTCTTGATTTAGTTTCGGACATTTTCCCGATTTTGGAATCGTTCGGCTCAATATCTCAATGTCTTAAGTAGCAGTGGAAATGGACGAAGCAGTTTTCTCGGACCATTAGCTGTTGGAGGAAGATGAATAGGAGTATGCAAATCCGCCAATCCATGCTATGTTTTGGTCCGATCCGTCGTGATCCGACACTATTTTCGTTCAAATCCGGATTCACATTACTTTAAAACTTTCCGCAGTATAAATATACTGCACACCGGTATATATATATATATTTGTTTGGTTTTTCTTGTACAGAAATCAGATTTTACTCGAAGTTTCTACTGAAAAAATTAGTTGACAAAACACCAACCGATCCACAATCCGAACTTCTAGACAGAGAAAGTCTAGAATCTGGGCGAAAATTTTCGGCTGATCCGCGATCCATACTGAGTAATTTTCAAATCCGTGAATCCGCTTAATTTTTCTCTAGATCCGCTGATCCGCGAACTTATTCACTCCCCTCTTGTTGGGTCTCTTTGGAATCAGCAAGAAGTTATCGGATGTTCCTCGCTTCTAGCACCGTTCTGGTATGTTTTGAATGCTCTAACTTGATTTTGCTGTGGTTCTCTGTCTGATTTGGAGTTTTCACTTAAATACCGACGTCACTTCTTCGCGATACGGAGCGATTCGCTGTATGTCTTGTAGCAATAATTCACTGACCGGCCGCGCCAGGCGAACGCAGATTAATTTAGCCTGCCCATCTAAGAATTCAATGAATCGTCCTTTATGTCTCATTGCAAGGATTAAAATTGGATTTTTGGGACGATTGTGATCTTTGACATCTTTGTATCTTTTCACAAAATAGTTCTCACCGTGTTTCTGTCTGATAGTTGAGCGTTATGAATAAAATTTGTTTGTCTCGACAAAAATAGCACGCTTCAGTATTAAAACCTAGTCGGCTTGGAAACTTCGCTTTGTAATTTGTTATTACCTACAGACAAACCCAATATTTTATAGTTTTTTTATTCGCTAGAGAGAGAGAGCAATGAAGATTTCTGGACTGCATTCAAAAAAGATCAAAACAACTACGGCAGCTAAAACTGTTCGCGTACCATTTGTATGGAAAAACCGGTTGTTCCGATGGAAAAACAAATGGAACGGTTCATCCCAACGGAAATTTTCCGGGTAAAAGGTAATATTACCTATTATCTTTTTCTCGCTTTCACCGGAACGACCGGAATTATCTGTACCATTTGTTCGCATCACTAGTACCAGGCTACTTCGCGAAATAAGGAAGCTCGAAGATGGCGGATCACTTTGAAGAAGGAAATTTACTTCGAGTTTATTCATGTGAAAATTTTTCATCGGCTATATTGACAGATTTCCTACAGAATGAGTGCGAAATTACAGGTAAGAAAGATGGACATTTTTGATTGCCGGTAGTTGTTTTACTTTAACTTTTACGAATCGTCTTGGCATGGGATCATGAGCGATTCGCATAATTGAAGTAGTTGTACGTAGCTCAAAGAATCAGAGCTGAAATTCTAGCGTTAACTTGAGCGAATAAGAAAATAAGTAAATGATTGTTCTGGTAAAATTGGAGAATTATAGCGCATCTTGAAAGCGTGCAATCGCATTTTAGGGTAAGCTCATAAAAGTATTTGCCTGTTAATTTTTCCCGCCGTCATTTTGTTTTTCGCTCCCAGTGCCTCTCGGCATTTGGTAAAATACAACAACAACAACAACAACAACAATTTATTTCAGTATTCCCATATAAATACATGGTATTACCTAATAAAATTACAATAGAAATAAAAAGAGAAATAAATAAATGTGTGTATGTATTACATCAAATTACAAAAGATTTTCTTAATTCCATACATAAATGAACATAAGCAGCCGTAAGTCGGCATATAAAAGGGTCAACATTATTAAAGAGAAATATGATTTTTGAATTATTATCTAAGTTATTAAAATTGGGATATCTCTTCTTTATATCGTCAAAAAACTTGGAACATAGATTATTGTAAAGTGGACAAGAAAGTATAAAGTGTAATTCATGTTCCACTTCATTTAATTGACAGAAAGGACAAATTCTGAGATTTTCTGGCGTTTTAGGAATTGTATGTCTGCCAGTCTCGATCAATAATTGGTGATTTCCAAGTCGGAATTTATTCAAGGTCTTTTTATGGATACAAATGGTGCAGGTCATTCCTGTTCCGTTTCCTTCAGTAAGGAAAGTCCAGTACCATTTGTCGGAAATTTCTAACCGGAAATTCCATTCAAATGGTAAGCGCTCGCGTCTTATTATAAATTCCGTTAGGGCATTGAAAGCACACTACTTTCGTAGAAGAGAGAAAAATATCACAACTTTTGGTTTGATTCCACAGCAATCAGCACCTAAGTTGTACCAGAGAAGAACGTTCGTCATGCCCCGGGGGAGGTACTCAACAAAGATTTGTACGGGGATGCTCCGCTCCGAGGTCCAAACCCTTACCCTTTCATATACCGTTTTTGACAGAAAAAGTACCCCTTTCATATACCTTTCAATGAAAATGGTACACTTTTAGTCCTCCTTTCATATAGCCTTTACGTGCGTCTGTTTGATATATTATTTTGAAAGGCGCTTTTTAATTCTCTATCCTTTTTTATAACTCAACTCGTGTTTTCCCTACCCTTTCCTATACTTCGTGAAATCCCTACCCTTTCATATACTTCAACTCGTGAAATCCCTACCCTTTCATATACTTCAACTTGTTAAGAATCCCTACCCTTTCATATACTTCAACTCGTTAAATCCCTACCCTTTCATATACCTCCATTCTGAAAAAGGTACCCCTATCGGGCGAAGCATCCCCGTATAGCCCATTATAGGGAGTACCCCCCTGGGCTTCATGCTCAACTGATTAACATATGCTGAACGCAACTTCTAGACACTGATATACTGACATGTACTGAGGCGTATGATTGCAGAATGGGGGAAATAACCGAAGTGAAATCAAGACAAATATACTATTTAAATGTGGGAAAATCTGAGACCTTTCGGAGTACACAGCACGGCAGAATTAAAGGATTTTGCCTGATTCCACGGCGATAGTGTGAACTTGTTTGATGTCGGCAGGACGTTTTTGCCCGCGTAACATATCTCGCAACATAGCCCCTTTAAGTTCACTTTAATATCTTAAAATAGGAAGAGAAAATCGCAAAAAGTGATGAAAGAAAATAAATATGGACTACAGAAGGACGAAAGACCTGAAGACGAGGCTGATATTATGTATCAATTTTTTTTCTTCAAAGTGGGTTTTTGGTTCCCAAGAAGGTTCGAGCACCTCCTCCCCAGGTTCTGTTGCGCATATGACATGCGCAGAAGCCTTCAACGAGGCGATTTGCGAATTGTATGGTGAAAACAAGAAAAACCTGAAAGTACTGGATTTGGGCTGTGGAACAGGACTGGCTGGAAAAGTTTTGAAGGAGAGATTTGGATTTGCCAACCTGGTAGGGATAGACGTGTCTGAAGACATGCTGAAGAAGGCTCAAAAGAGAAACATTTACACCAAGTTTATTTACGCCTATGTGTCAAACAAGAGAGTAGATGAGATAAAAAATACCGAATTTGATGCTGTGGTGTCATCTGGCGTATTTACCACTGGACAGATCAGACCCAATGCATTTGATGAAATTATACGCTGGATTAAACCAGGTTATAACATAGCTAGAATTTTCACGTAATCAAATTTAATAGCGCGAGCGTGCTTCATATTCTTATTGAGCACGCTAATGACGTCAGCAAACTAACACGTCGAGAAACACCGCGTTGATAATGTTATAAAACAATTAGTTCATGCTGCAGCTGTGTGTATGTCGAGATATTGAGCACTTGGGAAGTTTGGAGAGGACTCAAGAGGCTAGAGTTGCACTCGGCTGCGCCTCGTGCACCTCTTACGCCTCTTTCGTGCTCTCCAAACTTCCCGCGTGCTCAATATTTCGACATACGCACGCTGACGCATGAACTAATTGTTAATTAGTCGGTTAGTCAAGGTTTACTTATTCCACTGCACTGTCGGACGTGGACAATTTAGCTGAGGATCTAAAAATCTTCTATCTATTGCAACCCACGGTAACTTACTCGCCGGCATTCCTGCTCTTCCAGAGTAAATCCACGACCTTTCATTTGGTTTTTATTTTTTGCGTCTTTTGACGTGAATCCAAAGTAGAAATATACAAACAAGAGTACTTATTGAGATTTTCTATTGAAATTTGGCGTGTGAAAACCCCGTTCGGGGTTCGCAGCCAATCAGAATGGCGAAACGTCTTTCTCGCACGTGAAAAAAGCGTTTCGTCCAATTACAAATCTAAGTATGTATACTGAATAAACAAATTACCGCATGGGCAGTGCTTTGTAGTGTATTTACGCACTCGCTGGTTTGTATCAGAAATCGAACGAACGAGGCTTTGCGAGCGAGCGAGTGAGTCAGTCATGCAGACTAAACATTTTTCGCCCTAGTGTGAACACAGCATAAGTCAGTCAGTCAGTCATCTTACGAATGTATCATTATAACATATTCTCTGGTAGCCTGTTCCAGTCGCTCAGATACTGGGGAAAGCGCGAATAGTTGGGGAAAGCGCGAAGAAAAGAGAGCGAAAAAAATTCGGGGAGACGAATTTATTTTGCATCTAAAACTCAGAAAATATGCCAACCAGATGCGAAAAAACAATGAAAAAAACACTCTTCATATGTGGCCGAAAATATATGGAAACGTGTTGCACATCTTATACACTGGCACTAGACCTCGAGAAAGAGGTACAAAAACTGATAACCTGCTATGTAAAATACTAACTTAAGTAATGATCCACATATGAAGGATAGCGCTCAGTGAACGGCAATGCACGGTGGAATGTCAACTTTTTTCATTGTTACAACTAGTGATCTCATTGGCCTAGACTCAACAACCGCTTAAAAGTTAAGGTTCAAGGTGCATTTTGTCTATTTTTTTTTTTAAGGTTTCAAGTAATTTGGGACCCAATCGCACAACATGCAAGTTTTAAAGGTTTATTGTATTTGGGGAACTTCACTGAAAGAAGCAAACTTATTAGCTATTGTCTTCTGCTATTCTGATTGGTTAAGCACGAACATTTCCAAAACATTTAATTGACGCAAATGGATTTTCTTCATTTTTATACTGAAATGTAATTATGAACCATCATCCCCTACTCTATTCTTGAAACCAAAGATATTCTATGTGGGAAAGAGCCAATGCCGCAGAACAATGAAGTTTACGATAGTTCTTATGTGGAGCATTACTTAAACGAAAAAATGCCGGGCAGCTCACAAGACAATGGGCCGACGTAGAGTGATAAATATCTCCTGCCAAACCTGAAACTTCACATGACTACACGCGAACCTCTATATCGTGCGGTCACATTCTGAAGTCAACTACACTTGACCTTTCAGTCATCGGTTGGATGCTCCACCACTGAGATATGGGAGACTTGTGGTACTGGAGGGTCGAACAACTAGCTTATGAATCAGTGGCGTATCCAGACGTCATCGTAAGGGGGTGAGGGTAGTGAAAATCAGTTAGAATGTGAAAACAAGTTTCGGTCCATCGGGCCTTTTTTCATCCTTTTACGGTGGCCAATTTACCTTAAAGTGCCTATCACCCCTAGAAAGTTATTTTCAGAATCAACTCTATTTACATTGAACAGTTGAATGGTAAAATATTTCTTGTTTTTAACGTCGTGTTAGTGAGTTATAGAGATTTGAATTTACAAAATGCTAATTAGATGACGTCAACCCGGGAATAATTTATTATACATTACTTGTTTTCACCTCCAAGTAATATTTTTTACCAATCAATTGACTATCCACAGTTTATTTTTAGTATTTCTCAAATTAATTATCCTCAAGCTGTAAACTGGTCATTGTAAATTGGCGTAGAAATAATCTTATGGCAAATTCCCGGGTTGACGTCATCTAATTACCATTTTGTAAATTCAAATCTCTATAACTCACAAACGCGACGTTCAAAACAAGAAATATTTTACCATTCAACTATTCAATGTACATAGAATTGATTCTGAAAATAACTTTCTAGCGGTGATAGGCATTTTAATCCAAATCACTCCCCCAAAACTTTTCCAACCAGTCCCCCCTGTTCCATAGTCCTTTTGAGAGGTTCGTGAAGGGGGGTACCAAATCCCAGTTCCCAGCCTAAATTTGGCCCAATCCCAGTTCCCATTTTACCCCTTCACGACCCTCTAACTATGCAACCGTGTAAGCCTGGTAGCTAGACCGCGGGCGCGAAGGCGAAAAATACTGATTTCACGGTCTCTACTGTCTCTACTGAGGAGTGCAAGGTCTATTGCTACGAAATTTTATTTTTCTATTTCAAAATATTGGAGCAAAGACCGCTGAAGAAAAGAAATCCCATTCCCATTTTATAATTGTTCATCCCATTCCCAGTGGCTAAATCCCAGTCCCAATGAGTAAATCCCATTTTCCCAGTCCAAAATAAGGCTAATCCCAGTTCCCATTTTATCCCTTCACGACCCTCTTTTGATAAAACCAAATTTTCATAGCCTATGAATGCTTAACTTGTCATAAATCTGGATTTTTTTTTCAGGTGGTATTATTTGCTTCACTTGACCAGTGTTTGACAAGGAGAAAGACGGCTACAAGGAAAAATGTTCCAGTCTGGAGAAGAACAGCAAATGGAAGCTGATTTCTAACACAGAAGCTGATTACTATGGTGATAAAGTCCCTTATGGGCTTGATTATAAAACCTGTCGCATGCTGGTCTACAGAATTTTACCGTTTTAGCTGTAAAATCGCAGACTCTAACCCTGTCACTGTTTATCTGATTTGGGGGCGAAAAGAGAGTGTTTTCGGGGGTGAAAGGGAGAGTGTGTTCGGGGACGAAAAGACAGTGTGTTCGATTCGGAGGCGAAATGAGAGTGTGTTCGGGGTGTAAAACAAAAAATGCAAACAATGAAACGTTTCGTTTGTTTATTGATTCTATATTTAAAAGATGCAACTACAATAAGACTTATCATCATCGTGAGAAATTCTAAAAAAGTTAAAGGCTGATTATAACTTATAACTCTGGCTTAGACTGCTTATCTGATAGTGATCAGGTGATACTTTTTTAACTACTGATGAAGGCAACATTGCCGAAACGTCTAGTTTCATTTTAACACGTTTTACAGCGTTAAACTTAACACTTTTTCACGTAACTACAATTAACGCTGCGCTGGATACATGTTTATTTATCGATACTTTCTCCTGACCTGGTATGATGTTGGTACACAGCAGGTATTGTGTTTCTGGGAAGCTAAGCGTGACTAAAATAATGACTATTTCTGGAAATTACTGTTTTGTATTGCGACGTCGTGCCTCTTACCAAGATCATACTAGTTGGTGTTTCATGGAGATTCTAGCTTAACCTTGTTTCACTGAGCAACTCTTGTTGGTAAAAACATTTACGTTAATTGAATTAGTTACACGGCCTTACTGGCCTATTAGCTTGGTGTCGACAGGTGTCAAGGCAACATGGCGAAATAAACTGCGCTCTTCCTGGAAATAGTAATTTCAGTTAGAGTAACTTATTCTATTCAACTGTCTTAGTTTTCAGCAAAACCATATCGATTTGGGCAACCTTTTCGGACATTACACTAAAACTGTTTAATTGCTTTAGAGATCTTTTTCACACTTCACACCAATAGTGAAATCAACATTATAAATAACAAAGTATCTAATTATGTTAGTTTCTTGGTGTTGCGGATGGTGTGATCACCAAATGACGTAAAACAAAAGATTCAAAAGACACTGAACAATACCCACACCACAACACAAAAGCAAACCAACAATGGCTTCCGCAACACCAAGAAACACCCCTAATTATCGACAAAAGTGTTGGCATTAAACCGCTCAGTTTAATACGGCTTCGCTTGTTGGCATGTGAATGGTTAAAAATATGGAAGCGGTTGAGCTAAACCTAGCCATCAAATGTGATGAAGAAGCTTGTCACCTTTGGTTTTTCTACTTAGAATAGCGAATTTCAAATAGAATTTCTGCTTCTGTCTCCGGCTCTACAAATGTGTAAACTTTACGATAGATCTTCATCTTGTAATTTTTATATTTCTCTTGTAGTTTTGTTTTGGCTGGGCATTTCCGAAAATAAGTGAACATTTATAAAAGAAGTCGACTTTGACACTAGCAAACAAGGCGAAGGAACATATGCTAATGATTTGTCTTAGCCGATCATGTTGAGGCTTATGTTAGCCTAAATCACTGTTTGATGATTTTGACATTGATTGACAGCTAATTCTAGCCCAGATAAGAGCTACGTGAATTTTTAAGCAGGAAATTGTGAAGTCACTGAATAAAGAGCTGTTGAAACCAACTCAAAATTAAAGGTAAGAATCAACCACAAAAAGGACTGCTAAGTTGGTAGTGATCGTCAACGCTTTTCCAACAGTGCCATGCGGATGTTTATGTTGAATGGGGTTAGTTTCTAGAAAAACTGTGGTGCTGCGTCGGTGGGGGTGAAGCACAAGAATTTGGTTTTATCGACTGAGTCGATAAGGTAAATTAGCCACCGTAAAAAGATTCGAGAAAGCTGACGTTTCGAGCGCTAGCCCTTCGTCGGAGCGAATCAAGGGATTGTGGGTAGTGTGTGGTTTTATATAGTAGGAGGAGCTCCGCCATTGGTGGAAATTTTGTGACGTGAAAAACAAATGTAAATTAGTTGAATGAAAAACGTACGTTAATTCCGTGGGGTTTGAGAGTGCCGATTCGAAAGATGATTTTTTGTTCTAAGTTTTTACGGCTTTCTGTGTTGCCCTGGTATAGGGAAACGCCACAGATTGTCATGTGTTGCTTAGAATGGTTAGCAAGATTGAAATGACGCGCGACTGGTTTGGATGCGTTTTTGTCATTTTTTTCAACGTCTCGGAGATGTTCTCGAAAACGGTCGCCCAGTCTCCTCCCTGTTTCGCCAATGTATATCTTTTTGCAAAAAGTACATGTTATGCAGTAGATAACATTTACGGAGGTGCATGTAAAACGATCAGTGATTTTAATAGATCGTTTAGGTCCCGTTATTTTGTTGGCGTTGTGAATGAAAGGACGAGTGTTGCATCGTGTGCGTGCGCATCTAAAAGTTCCCGGTTCATCGTCAGATTTCAGTGTACTCGTAACTAGAAAGTTGCCTATATTTTTGTCACGTTTGAATGAAATTAGTGGGGGTTGTGAAAAAATTCTGCCAGTTTCGGGGTCGTTTTGGAGCAATTTGAAATTTTTTAAAATGATGCTTTTGACTGTGTGATTGTGTCGGTGGAAAGTGAGGGTGAATGGAATTCTCTCGTTCTCTTCCTTCTGTGATGTTTGTAGTGCTGATTGTCTGTCGATCTGTTGTGCACGTTGTTGGCCCGTTTTAACAACAGAGTCAGGGTACCCACGTTTCTTGAAAAACTGGCACATTTCTTCCGATTTGTTGGAAAAATCGGAGTCATCACTACAAAGACGTCGAAGTCTGAGAAATTGAGAATACGGAATGGCGTTTTTAACGTGTGATGGATGTGAGGATGAATGTAACAGATAACTGTTACATTCATGTTACATTCATGTTATGTTGCCTTCTTCCATTCCCATGACACTTCGCGCATATCTCTAAACCTGTATCCAATCTCCACTCGTCCCAAAATCAAATTGACAGCCAACGTCGTTCCCAGGGCCTTATCCGCTTTTAAAATGGCGGGCGTAGAAACCCTGGACATTCCAAGAATCGCGTAGCATTTTGTCACGTGACATACGATGACGTGGAATGTTCAGAGGTTATTTCCATCGATATGCAGTCGTGACATTTCACAGTTTACGCGACAATACTGTAGGATGTTTGGAGTATTTTGACAGCTTGTCATGTCTCGGGGTTTCTCCGCCCGCAATTTGGAACGCGGAAAAGGCATGGATACGAGCCTGATGAAATCCCTGCAAATGACATCGATAGAATGAGATGCATTGAGTTCAATAGACATAAGGGAGTCGGAGCGTGTGTGGAGTGTGGTTGATGTATTAGTAAGAAAAAACTTAATTGTCATATTAGTGGATCAAGGAATTGATGTCTGCACTGCAGCATCTACGAGCAAAATAAACACGAAAAATGTATACTATAATATATTACATGGGTGCGTGCGTACTTGCGGTAAATATATAATGACTCAGGATTCGCAGCTTTAGGGACAACTTATTTACTGTCTGGAATAGTAAAACCATACACGCATGCGTAATAAAATTCATTACCGTGTATCATTACTGATTATGGCGGAGGGGGGAGGAAGGTGGTAAGCACGGGCAGGAGCTCCTGGCGCGGACGCAATTCCCGAAAAGCGGCTGGTATCGACCCTGGTGTTCATAGAGGGTCCTGTTGATAGAGACAAGAACTTCTGTATGTTCTGGGTATTTTACTTTGCGAACGAGTCGTTTTTAAACTGCGAAAACAATTTTGCTTAAATTTGAACACCTAATTGGTTTGGAAAAGTAGTTTTCTTTTCAAAGACGATAACAATAGGGCCATTTATACGGGAGAAAATAAGACGCGTCTTATCTAAGACGCGACTTAAAAAAGACGCGAACTAATCGTATAAATAGTAAAATATAAGCGTTCGTGTCTTATTGTAGACGCGACTTAAATAAGACGCGTCTTATCTTAGAACAGTGTTTTCAGCTGTTCTTAAATCAGACGTGAACTTCCTCGTATAAATGCTTTCGCGTCCTGAATAAGACGTGAACTATAAGTGCGCATGCGTAACAACAACTTTTTTTTGACGAGTCACTGACCGCTCTCTCGCAGGCTAACAAAATGGCTTCGCAGTGCTCATAAACAGCAGCAAAGACACCGACAAAACAGAGGAATATGTGGTCTTCAGTAGAGGAGAAAGAATTCCTTATTCTTTGCAGGAAAATGGCAATTGTATGCAACGCCCAGTTTATGAATTTTTTTAACAGCATGGTCTTCCAAAGAAAGAAGACTTCTCAAAATTGAAAAACATCTCTGAAAAAGTCTCTTCCTTCTATAAATGACAGCACGTTTCTTGCTACAGCGCGCCATCTTGGATTGTTGCAGATTGTTGCTAATGGCAACCTTGCATGTAAACGAGGCTGTATCAAAAATAAGACGCGAACCATTTGTACGTGATCTTCGCGTCTTATGTGGGACTCGAACGTATAAACGGTACAGTTCGCGTCCTATTTTTTTGTCCCGTATAAATACTTTATAATATGACCGTACGGCTCCACTGACGCAATACTACAGAAAATAGAATCGCAAGGTGACGTGAGCGAGACCGGACGGGTTGACGTGAGCCGATCCGGAAAAAGCCGCCCGGCCCCGCTCGAGTTTAAGCGACCTCGAGTTTAAGCGACCTCGCACTGCAAGACTATTCTTGTACTTTCTACTCATATTATAAAATACTTATTGACTGAGTTAGGTCGGGCCGGACGGGAAAATATTTGGCTCTCGGTCATGGCGCACGGACCTCGCTGTGCTCGGTCCGTAAGCCATGACCTCGAGCCAAATATTTTCCCGTCCGGCCCTCCCACTCAGTCAATAAGTGCATAGTATTTATTCGAATAAGCGCCCTGGCCCTGGCCCTGGCACTTTTTTCATTTTGGGACCTTGAGGGTGGGCGATAGTTATTTTTCAAACATTTTCAGCAAGTGAGGACATTTCTAGAGAATAACAAAACAAAGGGTAAGTTTATTTCGCTTCAACCAAACAAAACAAAGTTCAATTTAAGCAAACATGAACAAAGCATATTATAAACAGATAGATGCTCCTTTTTATTCACGCTCGGCTGGTATAAAAATGTTTTTGAAGGGAAGGTTGGGGAGGGGGTTTGGGAGCCCGCGTTGACAACCGCATGCCTCTGACGTTTTTCATCCCTGATCCCTGCCCATGTTGAACAAATTTCCCAATAACGGGACAACCAACCACGAGAGGTTTACCAAAATTTCCGAAACGAATTTTTCCGGAAATTTTGGTCGAAAAGGCACGGTCCATTCGACCAAAATTTCCGGAAATTCCGGTCCAAAATCCAAAGGAACGGAAATTTTCGAAAAATCGTTTCGTAAATTTTGGTCAACCTCTCGAGGTTGTCCCGTTTTCCGGAAATTTTCTGTTCCATTTGGCATTTCTACTCGGTGTGACACTCGGGCCTAGTTTTTTCAGCAGTGGTTGTTGCCTCGGAAAAGCTACAAGATGGTGATGCAAGGAGATTTTTAGCGGAGCACTTGCCAGGCCGAAGGCCTGGCTGCGCAGCTCCATACTCATAGAACCTATGCTGTGATTTTTCATGGTCATGGCTAGCGGAATGTTTCGCGGGCGCGTGTTTGCCCGCCTGCCTACCGTGTTTGAACAACATCCGTGATCTTGAAAGCAAGGCTTTGTTTTTCGCGCGGCCACACAGCCGTGAGCTCGGTAAACACTTTAGTTGTTTTGTTGTGTCTAGCGGAGAATTAAAGTCGTTATTTTCCTGCATTTTTTCGCGGTTTGCTACTCAAGACAGGGATACTAATTAAGGTATACTCAGAAGCGAGTCAGAAGCCGCTTTAGTGGAAAAAGACGAGCTTTCAGGGATAAAATCTTGCTTCGAGGAACTTCATGTATTACGTTTTTATCAATGCGGGAGATGTTTGTTTTCAACGGATTTCAGAACCAGAAGCGGAGATTTGAATTTCCAAGCAAGCGAGGGACATAAAGGTAAAACAGATTACAGTTTTCGATGATGAGAATTTATGTTGATATCAATCTGTGAGTGACTTTTTATTAGTGTTATTGTTAGTTTTGGAGAATTGATTTTAAAACGTGCTTAAATTCAGCTGTATCGATCTCTTGAATTTCATCGAAGAAAGCTTGAACTCGATGAGCTATAATTAAATGGTACGCGTTTTGCTTTTAAACGTAAACTAATGGAGATTTGAATAAATTTTTTCGAAAGAAGATTGTGTTGTCCACTTTTATGTGTTTGTTCATTCATTAGATAGATTGAAAAGCGATTTTATGTAAACAAAACAAGACTTTGATTTTATAGTACAGTTCTATCTTTACTCGCATCGCCTTATGCAAATATGTTTGTGTATTTTGCAATTTTTGATTTTCAAATCAGTTTCTCGGGCAATTTTTGACAAACATAAACTGTATTTTATTCGGAAACTAGTGGTACTAGTTATTCTAGACAGAGAAAAGTTGTTTTTGTGAACTTTTGTGTGGTCTATAAAAATGTACTGTGCAGACGGTCGCGTAATACTGTTTTTGAGAATTGCTAAAATTGAAAATAGCCCGTTCGTCAATCTTAATTCTTGTGCTTCCAACCTTTCACCTTAGTTAAGTTTCACCTTAGTTAAGGTCACCTTAGTTAAGCTTGTTCAAAGTGCGACGCTGTTAGGCTTGGGCTATGTATATATATTATTATTGTTGCGTTTGTTTCTTCAACGTTTGTACGGTTTAGAATTCTTTCATCGACATGTTTTTTCGACTTTTCAGGAAATATCGCTCCTGCCTTTGGTAAGATGAAAACAAAGCTGAATGACTTGAGCAATACACAGAATTTTAAAATGCACGAACTTCTTTGCATATAAATTCCCGTCAGTTGTGAATATTCCATGTTTGTGGAACTGAGTTCGTGTTCTTATTACTATGAAAATAAACTAACCGTTTCTATAGGTACTTTGGAAGAAATACAACAAGTCCCCCTTCCAACCCCGCGCGAAGCCGCGCGTAAACATGTATGGTCAGCGGTCGATGAGCCCTTTTTCCCGCCAAAAATTTCGCATGCGCGAAGCTGTTTCCCTTTCGAATCCAACATGGCTGCCGCTGTGGAAGACAGGAACCGTTCGTTAAAACAGGCGCTGGTAGAAAGCCTGACTGCCATTTTGTCACCCGATCAACAGGCTCGACAAATGGCTGAAGAGCAGCTCAAAGTCCTTGAAGTCACAGAAGGTAGGGATGTTATGATTGCAAATTTTTTCGAGGTGTAACGTATAAAGCCTATCAAAAACGTGCCACGGGCACAGATTGAACGATGTACATTTCCTGAAATTGACATCTCGGGGTTTGAGTTCTTAGCTCCAGCTACATGCAAGTTTATCTAGTCCACTGAAGTTTACCACACAGCACGAAGCGGTGTATTTTTTTGTTTTATTTTTTTTTTTGCCCGCGATCGAGATGATTAAGCAAGACTTACTATACCAGTAGCTAACTTTCGGTATAATTATTTCGTTTAAGCATGCATAATCTTAGTTTTATGAGCTTCTAAGGGTTGAAGGCGGTTGTTTCCCGACCTGGCTAATCGATAGTAGATGATAACCGATATCAATCGCTAATACATGTAATCGATGTTAATTTAATAATGGACTGATAGTGGAAATCGATGTCCAATCAATGAAGGAAAAATCTATGATTTTTAATCAATATTTCATTGATTTTTATCGATTTTCATTCTTCAATAATTGTCATTGGTTTTCATCAGATATTTTCTGTGCAGTAGTCATGTGCTTTGCAATGATGTTGTTTCCTTATGTAACGGTCAAATTGCACTGGGCAACAGTGGGGCATTTAATCATAGGCAGAAATTTGACATTAGCTTCTTTAGAGGTTAGGGAATGATTTGACAACATAGGGGAGGGGTAGGGGTATTTGAAAAAGTTCCCTCAATTTCACATTTTGTGTTGGGTGGTTTTCCTGTACAAAATTATGGCATATTGTGACCCAGAGGACACATTAAAAGTTTTTAAAGGTCAAAGTTTGGCTTTTGTAACCAACTCAGGCTGAAGAGCAAAGAACTGCAAAAGCTCTGCACAAACTGGCTGCTGACATGGTTGTTGCAAGTTTATTCCCAGAAAAAAGAAAGATGTGTTGTATAAAACATTAAAATGGGTTGTAGAAGCTTATCTCTTTCCCAGGGATAGGGGCATTTGATTGCCTAATATGAGTCTTGGATGGGACATTTGAACAATATTTTTGGCCCGGGGAAGGAAGTTTGAACAAACCAAATTTCAAAAGTTAAAATGCCCCAGGGATTGCCTGGTGGAGAGAGAGGGGGTGTTAAAGGTTTGATTTAAGATTTGACTGGTACTGTACATTATAGACAAGAAACTTAACTCCACCCCAGTGTAGGGAAATCTAAATAAATACTGGGCATAATGCATCAACTCAATTCCATTGGTGCCCACCCATGTTAGAGAAACCAGGGCTAAGAAACCAACACCGTTGAAGCATCTTACATGTACTTGTGTAATCTGCTCCAGTGGACATGGACTTTACTATACCTCTACACATGCACCTTGTTTACCTGCACTGGATCATTATGTTTTTTCTGGTACAGTGTTGTATTGTGTCATGTAAATGTACTTTAATAGTTCATTTGCAAAGAAGTTATGGTACTTTTGGGGACTATAATTCATGGGTAAAGAAAAAACATTAATGTGCAGTGAACACCTCTATTAAGAGGTCACCCTTGGGAAATAACCAACTAACCCATAAGTGCATTATAATCTCTTCCTTTCCACTGTAACAGTATTAGTGTTCTCAGAACTATTACGGTTTACAAAAAACTTTCCTAAATGACTTAACCCATTCACTCCCACACCGGCCAAAACCGGCCGTACAACACTCCACTGCTTTAAAAAATTGCAACTTTCTCAATCGTGCGAACATTGCCTTAACTAGAAGTTGTGAGCATTGACTAGAAAGTCTTTCAAATTGAGATACCCAATGAACACAAAAAAGTCAGCAATTTTTGCAGAGTATCAGCATTTGAATTTGGACAATAACAAAAATTACAGTTTTTAACGTCATAGAAAAACAACAAAAATCATGTGTTTGCCTTTATTTTTTTTTTTATTCAAATCATCGTGGCCAAAAGTCAACATTTACAGCAAAATTCAGACCTAGTCCTAGCTTAGCAGTGAATTTCGTTGCTCGAGCTGAGCTACAGCTTCTTATTCTAGTGCATACTCACCTTGCCTCGATTTTCAACATCACCACCGCACTGCATGCTGGGAAATAACAAGATTTTTTGACAGCGTTCCCTCCACCCTCTACACATTTCATATTTATACTAAGTCCACAGCCACTCCGACCCACTGCCGAAATTTCGCGCTTGTTGTGTTCTTTAGTGGTCACAAGTTCCAAAATATGCCAGGGTAGGTCAAGAAATTCATCCAGAGTCGAGTCCCAAAGCTACTTCGTTTCGTGGCGGCCATTTTTCCAGTTCAACGAGCAGCGAGCCAAATTCTTTAACGAAGTACAACACCTAACTCTGTTCCTTGAGCAAGTGGACTCTGAACTACCTTCAAGCTTAGTGATGCTCATCAGGCAGCTACTAAAGATGAAAAATGGCTGTGAACTTACCAAACATTGGAGAAACATGATATTGAAGTCTTTATTGAGAACGAACAAAGCAAAATGCTTTCTGTGCCAACTATGACTCCAGTCTCTGTCTATGGTACCCCCATCAATCACTGACTTGTCTGGTCTTAACTGCGGTAATTTGGTCTTGATTTCCCTGCCAAACATTAGAAAGGCAGGTGTGGCACCTGTAGAGACTTGAGCTGTTGACCTATATGTCAAGAGGAACTTTGGCAGTTCTTCTGTCCACCTCTTCCCTTCTACTTCTGCTACCTTTAGGGTTTTCAAGAGGGTCCTGTTTTGCATTTCCACTTTGTCATTGGCTTGTGGGCCATAATCTGTCTTGAGCAAATAAGGGTTTCCAAATCTTGCAAAGATTTCTGTCAAGGAAGCAATTACATGTACCTAACAAAGTTCGGCATCTTGTATTGCGACCAATCTCCAGTGTGGATGTACTGACGTACACTTAATAACTCCGGATCATTATCAGATGCCCTTTCAATCTCCCTCAGAGTCAAGCTAACTGGTATGCTTTCCTGAGCAACAAATCTGACAATATCCTCTTTCTCGCTGCTACAACTTCGGACAAAACTGTTGCAAAACTTTTCATCTATTTCTAAATTTTACGCCAAATTTCAGCGTCAACAAACATAAAGAAATCCTCCCTCCCCACCCCCCATGCAATGTTGTTTTGTTCTAAAAACTGTCTGATTCAAATGCAGTAATACCCAAAACAAGATTGGAAGGAGGGGGAGGGGGAGGGCGCATATTTATATTGTGGTGTGGGAAATTTGTTTCAGAAGTATACAAAAATGTCAGGGTAATTTCAGTTTGTCTCAACTAGTTTTGTCCGGGGTTGTAGTATCCTTCAGGTTGACCTGGTTCAGCCTGTCTGTCTTTCTGGGGCGGTACACTACATGGTAGTTTTGACACTGTAGGCAAAGCACCCATTGTTCGATCCTTGTTGATAGCTTCGATGTTCTGTTGAAGATGCACTCCAGAGGTTTATGGTCTGTCTCCAGCTCGAACGCGTGCCCATTCACTTAGAAGTCTCACAAGCCCAAACAAGGGCCAGTGCCTCTTTCTCTGTCTGCGCATAATGCCTCTTGACCTCTGTAAGATTTCAGAAAGTGTAAGACACTGCTCTCCACTCTCCATTCTGTAGTAGTACTGCTCCCAGTCCATCTGCTACGATTCTTGTCTTGTAGTCGCCCTCAAAGCAGGCAAGTGCCTTCGCTGCTGTCATAAGCCGTTTGAGCTCTTCAAATGTAACTTCCTGTTCAGCACCCCACAGAAAGGGTTGTCCATTTCTGAGCAATTTCCACAGATATTCAGCCACTTGTGAAAAGTTTAGGATAAACTTTGACGAGTACTGCACAAGCTGTACAAATGACCGCACTTCTGAAACATTCTTAGGAGCCTGCGCATTCACAACTGCAGCAATCTTCTCTTCTCTAGGTGCAACTCCTTCGCTACTAAGGTCATGTCCAAAGAAAGTCAACTTATGCAGTCTAAACTGGCATTTCTCTCCAAGGTCAGTCCACACTCCCGCAGACGCTGAAGAACTGCATGTAAATTCCTATCATGCTCTTACAGGTGCCCCATCGACAATCAGATCATCTGCAACGTTCGCTACTCCATTGCAACCCCGTATAAGATCTGATACAATCTTCTGATACTTTTCTGGTGCAGAAGAGATCCTGAACATGAAGTGCTTGTACCAATAAAGGCCTTGATGGGTAACAAAGGTTGTTATTTCTCGTGACTCTTCCTCTAGCTCAGTTTGGTGGAACCTCCGCTAGAGATCCAATTTGCTGAAAACAGTGGATCCATTAAGATCATACAGCCAATGTACTGTTTGTGAATGGATGGCAACCGAAACCACTTGATTAACTCAGAACACAACTTTAATAACAACAGCTTGCCACACTGCCAAGATGGCCGCCGACAACAACCCATAGGGCTTTGCGAGTTACAACATGTGCGTAATAATCATGTGAACACTACACACGATGTACATTTTATTGTTAACAACAACAGCAATGCAAAATTTTACAAATAAAAGTATTTGCATGTTCAAGGAAGTTCATGCCTGGCTATCAGATTTTTATAATGTTGTTCGTAAAGCAAGCGTCTTTGTTGTAAACCACATCATTGATCAACAGTTTTGCCATCACAATCAATGCAAAACAAACAAATCAGTGATGGTTGTCTGTGATTTACATGTAGGGCTGCATAGCTTAATTTCGTGAAGCAAGTCAACCACTTTGCTTAGCACCAATGAGAGTTTAAGTGATCATTTAGAAGCCAATTAAGTCTAAATGTGACTGCTTAATAGAGGTGACTGCTGAATAGAGGTCAAGTTTACAGTAAGTATTGGGAGCAATTTCTGGGAATTTGAGAAGTGACTGCTTATTAGAGGGTGACTGCTTAACAGTGGGCCACTTACCGGAGGTTTGACTGTATTGTATTTTTCTTGTAGAGTTTGGTGTCCACTTAGCAGAACTTACTATTGACAGAGAGGGTGCTCTCGCAATCAGACAGGTCAGTTACACTACATGTATTTTACTTTTTTAGCCCTTATAATTTTAACAATGACAAAACAAAATGAACAAATACACCATGTATTCTGAAATAAAATGTTTTTGTTATACATTTTATTATTGGGAAAAATTATACAAAGCAATCAGCACCACAGGAAATTCCAGCTCAGTGAATTGCACTTGCATGGTCGCAATAGCTTTTTAAGATTTTCCTGTTGGAGTACAAGATTGACCATAACAAAACTTTTCATTTTTAAAACTTAAATAAATGTACAGCCTGTTCTTAAGTTCATTAACTTGAACTGTTATGTTTTGCATAAATTCAACCACATTTGTTTTGACAATTTTCAGCTTGCATCAGTCATACTAAAGCAGTATGTTGAAGCTCATTGGACTGTTAATGCTGAGAAGTATCGACCCCCTGAGACTACAGATGCAGTAAGTGTCCAGATAAAATAAACACAGGGCTTGAGACTAACTTTCCAGCTTACTAGCCTAGTGGCTAGTGACAGGTTTGATTTCACTAGCCAAAATAAATTTTCACTGTCCAGACTAGTACGGGGGGTAGTAAGGGGGGAGGGAGGGGGGGGGGGGGAAGTTATGGTGGTCAAAATACATGTAGTTAAGAAATCAATCACCAGAAGGGCTCCCGGCAAGAATGTCCAGTAAGTACTTTTTTGAAAAATTTTCACTGAAATCTTGGATTTTTGGCCTCAAAAGGGACTCACTTGCCAAAATTATGACTGGATTATGTAAATATGACTGAAAGGATTTCAACCAGGTCAACAAATCTTCTATCTTCGAACAGAATAATTTTTTTTGAAAAGATAAATAGGGTGTACTGGGGGCCATAGGGTGTCATTATTAGGGGCCCAAAACATTTTCTCAAAGATGTGGATTTTCTTCTCCATTTTGGATCTGTTTTAAGCCCCTTAACAATAATAAATCATTAATTTGACAAAACTGTGCTTTTAAAGGCCTAAAACATACAATTTTAGTGAAAGTTGCCAAAAACATACTTAGGACGTTCTTACCGGGAGCCCTTCAATTATATCCTGAAAAAGTCTGTCAAAGTGAATGCATGAATAAACAATCTCAATTGTTCACAGTACTTTGTTTGTTTAATTGACAGTATCTTGTTATTGTTTTTAAATTTTTATCTGTAATGCAAACTCATGTGAACATATTCAAATGTAATACGTGCAATACATTTTGTAAATTATAATTGATTTTATTAATGCTATTATTATATTGTACATGTGCAATATTATTAAGGGTGTAATTAAACAAAGACTTAAGGGCGAATACATTCTGATTGGGTGGTCAACTTCAGTTTCCTTTTACAGATAAACAGCATGCCATAAATTAAAAAGTCCAGTTTTCCTTGGCACTTCTTCCATGTTAAAGAGTAGTACATTATGTCGTAATGTTTTTTTCAGGCCAAGGCAGAAATCCGGCGTCTGCTACCAGCTGGTCTTCAGGAATCAATAAGTAAAGTGAGATCTAGTGTGGTAAGTTGTGGCGCTAATTTGGCTCAAACTTTTACAAAGTAGAAAAGTCCGTCTTAGGTCTGTAGAGTATCAAATTCTGTGGTAGGGATCGTGTGTTTATGCTAAAAATGGAATCATGGCAGATTCACAGCAAGATGATTGCCTACTGCGTCCACAGAAACACTAAAGTTCAGCTTGTAAAACAACTTCTTCATGTATAAGATCTCTTATCCATTACTATGGGTTAATGTATATACTCAGGGCTCGAAATTAAAAAAAATTCTCAATCGCAATGTGCGAGTAATTCCTAAAATTTAGTCGCAAAAAAACTAACTACTACTACCGGAACCGGAAATGAGAAACAAGAAATGTCTGAGAAAGTCTGAAAAAGTACGCCCGTGATACACTTCTTTGAAACTGCGTTAATGGAGCATGAAATCGATGATTAAGTCACGCAACATTCAACATGAATTTCGCAGGATTTTTTGGATAAAATTACAACTACCAGTTACAAGTAACACACAAGACTATTGAATATAATTCCTTTATTGGCTAGGCCATAAAACAGTCGCAAAATCGCGACTAATAGGCAAATTTTAGTCGCAAATGCGCCCGATACAGGCGCAATTTCGAGCCCTGATACTGTACCTGTACATGATATTATACAGTGGTCGATCCAGACCCCACCTTAAGAGGGGTGGGGTGAATAAGGGGGGTGGGGAGATAAGGGGGAGACCCAGGCCCCCTGGACCCCTCCCCTAGATTTGCCACTGCTACAATTAAAAGAAGGCAATGATTTAGAGAAAAGTTGTCGTTGGGTACATGTGCCAGAAAATGACAATTTGACAGAAAAACAGTAGGTTCATTTTACCTGCACTTGCAAATTTGATGCAGATCCGGTCCTAAGATTCATTCTTTAAAATGCGATACTGATACTGTCCATAGAATCAGAACTTGTCAAGAAGACAAGTGCATTTGGGAGTACAGTGTACATGCCTGTAACATTTAAAGAAAATAGCAATCAAAATGTTTGGCAAGAGATGAAAGGAATCATTCTATAGAATTAATACATATAATGTATTTTAAGCTTTGGATAAAAATGGTTGAACTTAACCCTTTCATTGCCAGAGTCAATATTATGATGGAGACACGAAGTGTGGATAGTTCTAACTTTTGAATCTCTTGACAAAATCTTATCATGTGACCTTTCAAATGAAACCTCTTCAGGAGGACTTTTGCATGGTACCAATTATTTTGTTTTTCAATAGTTTTACAAACAACATAAAATGAAATTTGGGATGTTTCTTGAATTTTGATTAGCACTTAAAGAGTTAAAACCATGTTGTTTATGATTCTCTTTTTTAATACATGTACCATTTAGGCATATGCTATCTCTGCCATTGCTCATTGGGATTGGCCAGAGGCATGGCCAGATTTGTTTGGACATCTGATGCAGGCACTAACAAGTGGTGACGGTAATCTGGTTCATGGAGCAATGAGAGTCTTGACAGGTACATGTACAAACTTGTTTTACAGTTACGGTAACTTGAACTTCACATAGACGACCATCCAAAATGCACAAAGCACCTATCAGCACAAAATATTGTAACATTGACTGCAAAATACTTGTGTGCATGTATGCAAAATACTTGTGTGCATGTATGCAAAATACTTGGGTGCATGTATGCAAAATACGTGGGTGCATGTATGCAAAATACTTGGGTGCATGTATGCAAAATACTTGGGTGCATGTATGCAAAATACTTGGGTGCATGTTTGCAAAATACTTGGGTGCATGTATGTAAAATACTTGGGTGCATGTATGCAAAAAACTTGGGTGCATGTATGCATGCTCATGTGCAATGAATCAGACAAGTTGCAGAAGTTGTGTGCTACATGTACTATATTGTGCAATGCTAAAAGAGTTGCTGCGACCATTGCAGAAGATAGAACTTGATTCTACTTTCTGCAATGGCTTTTGCAACTTGTTTCACAAAGGTTTTGTCCATTGCAAGGTATGTTGCACTGTGCAATATTTCATGCAACTTGCCTTGCAATGCTGTTGTGAGGAAATAACACAGTGTAACTCTACTTTTACATGCAGGTTTCATTATGGTGCTGCACCAGGCTTCATTCTCGACTCAGAAATTACCTACATTAGATGTGATGTTACCCATGTGTACTCACCTGGGTGGATTTAGAGTCACTGTGTTGTTTTTGAGGAAATTGATGGTCTTGCAAAGGGCCACACATCAATCAAGGAATGTTTGAACACTTGTGTACCCTACATGTATACATGCATTGTTGTCAATTAAAAAGAAAACAATTCATTTTTCTGCAGAGTTCTGTCGTGAGGTGACAGATATCCAAATGCCGCATGTTGCTCCAGTTATTCTTCCTGAAATGTACAAAATATTTATCCATGCAGAGGTATGTGTAAAATGAAGGATGTTTTCTGGTGTCTTTGGTGAAAGGGCAAGGGCGGGGGAGAGAAACATGGGTAGTATTGTACCCAGATCTTCTCACTCCTTACAGCTTTGGGAGAGTGTATCTGTTTAAAATCTGATTTGATCACGCCATAATACATTGTATGTCAGGTACTGTACATCTGTCACAGTATGCCTTGTTTCAGTGTTAATTTAAGCGACTGTGCAATTTGCATAGAGAGTCAGTTGAAATTAAACGTGGTTTCAGTCACTCACACTTGGTGGTACTTCAAAGAACTAAACAACATCTACATGTACACTGCACATGCTTGATATTTTGAAAACTGTCAAAGAACTACACTGTATTACATGTAAGTTTAAAATAATATCTTGGGTGCCCTTCTTGAAAAAAGGTCCCTTGAAATTTAAGATGGGAGTCCACTGGGCCCCCATTGGCCAATTTCTAGAACGAACCCTGACAAATTGATTTTTTAAATTCTAGCTGTACAGCATCAGAACTCGATCTCGTGCTGCTGACATTTTTAACACCTGTGCTTCACTGATTTGTGCAATGGAAGATGATAATATGGTGAGACTAAATGACTTAACTTTATTGAACTTAACTTAACTTTTTTTTTTATTTTTTCTTTCTGTGTAGGCACAGATCAAGTAGTGTGTACATGTACTGTATTAACAGCAGACATACATGTACAGTATACCAATAACTTAACATGCTTCCAACTCATACCATCCTGTACAATGTCCTTCATTAAAGGTGGCCAATTAGTTGCAATGAGTTTTGTTGTAATTTGAAATTGCACACTATTACATATTGCAAACTCTTTGGTATGTCATGTACATGTGTACACTGATATATTTTTTTCTTGAGACAATTGAGTCTCCATGAGAAGAGGTTGCAAGGTTCTGAAACACCCAAAGGAAGGGTTATAAAGATAAAGTACTGCCCAGGGGATGGGTTATAGAATTTTCCAGTTTGCACCTAAAAAATAAATGTTTGGAAGGACACACATCTTGTCAAGTCTGGACCAATGAAAGTAGAGATGAGTGGCTAATGTTCAGATACATTTTACCAGAGTTTACTTGTGCAGCTCAGGTTATTTATTACCTTGGTGCTCTCAAAAAAAAAACATTGGAGTTGCTTTTAACATTGATTTCATCAAACTTTTGTTAAGGGTGTTGCCAAGAAAGTCCTATTTCCAATGCTGCCACAGTTCACCCAAGTGTTTGTTCAAGTGCTGGCCTTACCAGAAGACAGTTCCACTGTTGACTGTGGCCTGAAGATGGAAGTGCTAAAGGTTAGCTGTTTTCTGGCAGTCATATTCAGTCATAATCAGAGGTCTTTTGGCAAGAACGTCCTAAATTCTTTTTTCTTTTATTTTCTTGTTTTTTTTTTGTTTTTTTTTGTTGTTGTTGTTTTTTGGGGGGAGGGGTGGAGGGGGGAGCATTTTTTCAAATCTAAAAAATTTAATGTGATTTTAAGGTCTCAAAATGGACACACTCTCACTTTGAATAATGACTGAATTATTTAAATTCAATTGAAAAAAATTCCTCCAGCCCCAAAACAACTCTCAGTGTTGATTTTTTTTACCAATCATTATTTTTGTCTTGTTTTGAAAAACCTATCTAGTGTGTCTCAAGCCATTTTTTTCCTTCAAAAATTAAATTGTAAAAGTTGTTTTTTAAAACCTAATTACAATGTACATGTTGATCTCTGAAGTACTTTTAATAAATTTATTCAGGCCAAAGTTGTTGGCAGAATTTGGCAAATCACCACTTGGGACATTCTTGCATTGCATGCAGCCCTTGCCGTAAAATCCTTTTAAAGTGACAGCTTGCTATTTATTGTGTTGTCATGATCAATGTTGGCCAGGAGCAGGGGTTTCAATAAAATTAAGAGTAAGTGGCAATATTAATAGATGGCAGTGGCAACAAGGGGGCCATAAGGCCCCTTTCCTCTAGGAAATCTAGGAACTTGGAAATGGCATTTCCAGCATTCTAGGCATCAACTTCAATGAAATTAGTTGAAAAGTAGGCGGCGATAATTTAGGAAGTAGCCGGTGGAATACACCGGTTGCTGGCTTCTAATGAAACCTCTGCAGGAGCTTGAAATAGGAAGGGAAAAATTGCCAAAAGACATAAAGTGATGAACACGAAATGTGAACTTACTACAGTAAGAGACAAAACAACAGTTAAAAAAACTCAAAATTCAACTGGAATGGCAATTTTGATTTCTTGACCCCATGAACTGAAATATTATTGTAATCCACTTCCATCCTTGTACATGAAATCCTGCATGCTTTCCCCAAACTACTGCTTCTGTTTTGCTGTATAGAATGCTGTTATCTAGTTTAGTTGTATATTTAGTGGCATTTGGCAATATACTGTAGCATAGAAATAAGTAATTAAAATAAAATTCAACAAAATGTTGTTATTGCAGCAGGGCACTGTTCTGGCCCTTAAGCCTTTAAGCCCTAAGAGTGATCAGCATCAAAATTCTCCTTGTAATATTAATGCCTTTATTGTTGGTTGAAATGAAATTCAGGTTAAAATGATTTCAACCCAGTTTGATTTTAAATTTCTATTGTCTTTGATTCATTATCATAAATCAGGAACAAAGGTAATTCAACACCTAACAACACCTTATCAATCAAAAAGGTCATGAGAATTAAGGACATGATCACACAAGATGAGTTTCTCTTGATATCCAAACAATTAATTTTCTCCCCACTACTTCTGTAGGAAAAGTATAGGACTAGAAATGAGAATTTAAATTTTGATATTAGGGCTTAAAGGGTTAATATTGCAAAACAGTCTGGAGTTGAGCACCAGGACTATGAGCTCAGAGGTCCAGCAATACTGACTCAATTCTATATGTACATGTACCTGTTTCTTTGTAGGCTGTTACTACTCTAGTGAAAGAGTTTTCCAAGCAAATGTCTCCACATCTGATGGAAATTGTGCCCCACATGTGGAACACACTAACGCAGAGTGCTGATCGATATGTTCGCACAGTCGTTAATTACACTGAAGATGCTGATGATCCAGTAGATTCTGATGGTAAGCAGCATGTACACTAGCTGTACATGTAATGTTTTCTTTTCTTCTGTGTGTTTCAATAATTTTATAAGCACTTTACAGCTTGATTTCAAGAGTTTACTTCTAAGTTATTGGTTGCAGATGCCTCACCATACATTACAGAATGTAAATATCACACAATATTATTTTAAAGATCACAAATTAATTACATGTAAAACATGTGTGAATCTTGGCCTTATCCCTATACTTTTGCTTGTCACTGTCAAAAATAACCACAATGTCATACAAAACTACAAAATCTCAATTTGATGTTGTACAGTATAGTTACATGAAATAAAGAAAAACAAATAGAACCAAAAAAAAGTATAGCTAAAGAGCTTTAATTTGAATGGTTCCACTTCTGGATTTCATCCACAGACTCAAAAGTTAGAATCATAAACCTGCCAAGTCTCACGCCTTAGGCGTGAGTCTCACGCCTGCGAGTCCAAAACTCCGATCTCACGCCTACTCGTACCTATGGAGCAATTTCTCACGCCTAATTATAGATTTGAGCTATGAGCCTTAACTGACTGCATGATCCAATTTAAAATATAGTTACGTTCATGAAAATATGGCACCTTATTGTAGGTTTTTATCTTTCTGAACGTTACAATTACAGAGAATTTCCGAATTCTTCAAAACATCTTCAGACAATTTCGGACATCTTTGGAATAGATCGGGTTCCCTTTGGATTTGGTCGGGTCGCCTTCGGAAATCTTGGCACTCCTACGAAAAAATTCTCACGCCCATCACTCGGAAAAAGTTGGCAGGTATAGACCCTTTTCATAATGGCGGCCAATTTATTTATTCTTTTATTTGTATGTTAATTAGCCCTATTGGCCTCATTTTAGAGTTAAAATCTTTTGAATTTTGCACACGTTAACGAGGTCACTAGGGCTAATTAACATAGATATAAAAGAATAAATAACTCGCCCGCCATTATGAAAAAGGTCTATAGAAACATCTTGTACAGCATAATAATGGACATGGTTTAATTCCACACTTAAAAGTACAATGTACATATAGGAACCACATTGTGTCATCAAACATTTGGTTCTGGCTAGTTACAATCAGTATCCTGTTAATTAACCATGCTCTCTGCAACAATAAAACTATACCATAGCTAGGTAATGCAAACATTTCCAAGTGACAAAAGTTAAAAATAATTAATTTTTATATTGCCAACTCTTTTTTAGGAGAAGTACTTGGATTTGAGAATCTTGTGTTCAGTGTCTTTGAGTTTATCCATGGACTCATAGAAACACCGAAATTTAAGAAAACTGTCAAGAAGTTTTTAGATGAACTTATTTATTTTCTGGTGCTGTACATGCAGATAACAGAGGATCAGGTCAGGACAATTATTTTATCACTACCATTGAAGCTCACTGATCCCCACCCCAGCAAAACCCTGCCATTAGGGAGCTTAAGCAATGATAACAACAATGCCAAGGAAAACAACACTTGAAAAAAAGATCCATGCTATTTAAAACTACTTTGCAGTTTTTCCAATTTGTTTAGTTTGTTCTAATGTAACTGAATTGTTCAGGAGCTGAATTTGTAGGGACAGCTTTCAAGTTCAAATAGAGAAAGGCAAATTAACCGTCGTGTATTCACGTTCTCCACAAAACCTATAATTTGATCTTTTGACATTGTTGTTTTGCGGGGAACAGCAAAGAAATGTACCAAAATGTACAAAGCATGTGCAGAAGCGTTGCTTTTGCTCATTAAACCTATTGCTTTGTGCTGTTTTCGCTGCCATCATGGTTGCTTAAGTTCCCTATTAAAGCTGCTTCAACCCCCGGGGAGGAGGAGGGTAAAAGCGATGGTGAATTGCAAGTGAAGCCGTATTTTTATCATCAGTCCTTACTGTCCCACAAGAGATACACTGTACATGTACATACACACTGTAAGCCATGAAAATCAAGCTCAAAACAAAACAGTCCCCCCTCAACCCCCCCCCGCCAAAAAAAAAAAAATTCTATCCTTGCTTACATTGTGTATATCCTGAAATTGTAAACAATATTAGACAGAAAAGGCTTTCTAGAATCTCGCTACCTGAAAAAAAGAAGTTTGCAAACTTTTATCCTTCCTTATTCATGACACCTCCTCATCACTTTAAATCCAAGTCCCCTGAACTTGTTCATGTACATGTAGCTGTGGTTGATTCAAATTCTACTGAGAATGACATACACTGTAGGTCTGGACCTGTTACAAAATAGGTACATTTGTTGTATAGACTGCAGGTTTTTGCCCATTTTTCAAAATGGATTGTTAAAACGATCCCCATCATGTTTTTATCTCATCGATCCTGAACCATGTTTTTTTTTTTTGGCATTTGATAAAATGGCACCTACAGTGTATGGCACCGAAAACAAATAGTTTTAAAAAATAGTTCTGGAGTCATCTTGTCAGCGCAAGCAGGACTGTGTAAATGCTTTGCCAGTCCATAAACAAAAGAACCCCACTAACTCGAATTCGGATAACTCGAACACCCGCAAACTCGAACACTGACACATTTCCCTTGGATTGTTTTATCAGTCAATTACTATTGGATAACTCGAACCCCCGCTATCTCGAATAATTTATCGTTTCCCCTGGGAGTTCGAGTTAGCGGGGGTTCTACTGCACCTGCTATTCCCACTTGCGGAAAAGCCGCGGCGTGCTTTACACAACTTCCCTTAAGCACGTGCTTTTGGTTTGCCTAAACCCTATTGGCCCTACAAGTCCCTAGGGGTCCTCGTAAGGCCTTTTATACGCCCCGCTTGACCTATTTCGCCCTCTTTTCGCAAGTCCACTCGTAGTTTCAGCTCGTCCAGTTTTCCCCTCCCACCTCCCCTTCAGCGACGCTGGATAATTTCGCCCAAAACCCTCAGCTTGCTCTGCGCTTTAAGCAAAATTTTTCGCCCATAACTCATCTCCATTAAGGCACAGAGTGGCTATTACGTGAGTGTGAATTATTCACTATTTTATGTGACAAAAACTTAATAGGCATACAAGTCACTAACATGAAAACTGGTCTGGACTCAGTAAAACTGTGATGTAGATTGTAAACAGCATGTTACAAACAAGTCCTCCAGGGAATTTTTTTGCTCAGCCATCTGCCATTAATTTGTTTATCATTTTGTTGTTCTTACGATGAATGGTATTTATAATCTAGGTACAAGTATGGTCATCCAACCCAAACCAGTTTGTTGAAGATGAGGATGATGACACATTTTCCTTCTCAGTTCGTATTGCTGCTCAAGATGTACTCTTGGTAGGTAGCTTGACCTTGATGTACATGTACAAATCTGTTAAAGGGGAATTGTCATGCAGATTTTGCTGTGTTTTGGTCAAAATACACTAAATAATTATATGACAAAGTACCTTTGCTCAGACAAACATAAAATTGCTTTTAGAACACCAAGAAGATAATATCAAGTGATTTCTTCAAGGAAGAACAAACCATAATACGTTTTTCTGCGATTTTTCCACGACTCTTGAATTGGCCAATTTTTTCAAGTTGCAATCCATTTCCATCCTGGCCATCCGCAGCCAAAGATAACGAATACTTGTTTCTGTGCACTGGTAGAGTATTTGTTAACAAAACTGGACCATTATTTTAAGGTTTCCATTGAAACATGCCTGTTTTTTTGGCTTTTCAAAGTGATACTAAAAAAAGGTGACAGTGTCCCTTTTAAACCAACCAATGACATTAAACAAAGGGAAAATAGTTAAACCAGTAGAGTACAGAAAAGCAATAGCATACAATTTAACAAAGAAGAACTTGATAAACATAAAACTTGATATTAGGTTTACATTTAATCATTATTTTGTGAAATACCATTGTTTTTCCTTTCTTTCTTCACGCTTTTGTTTATGTTTTTGCACACCAGTTAACCATTTCACTCCCAGAGTTAATTACGGAGACATGTAGTAAGTGTAGTTCTAACTTTTGAGTCTGTGGACGAAATCCTATGGTGTGACCATTCAAATAAAACCTCTTCAGCAGTACTTTTGCATGGTTCCATTTGTTTTTCGATATTTTACAAAATGAAATTTGGGATTTTTCTTGAATTTTGATATTTGGCACTCTTGGGAGTTAAGGGGTTAATCAGGCAATCCTGCATCATAAAAAATAATGATCTTGTTTGGTTTCCAGGCCGTTGCTGCTGACTTCAAGAATGAGAGCGCAGTTTCATTAACAAATGCAGTCAACAAACATCTGCAAGAGGCAAATGAAAGAAAAAGCAAAGGAGATGTTAATTGGTTAGTACAAAAAAAAAATAATAATTGGTTAGTACATAATTATTTTATGGCGAACTTGTGTTCAGATTCCTTTATCCTCGATTCTCTGGTTTTTATAGCTACTTGAAACTGTTTAACATTTGGAAGGGGCAGGGTTCTATCTAGGGTATTTGAGGGGTAGAAGCTTCCCCCCCAAAAAATATTGTTATCATTACAGTATATAAGTAACTATATCGCAAAAATCATCCAGAGGTCAGTGCACATGAAGTAAATATTCCCTGTCTAAGGACACTATATGACAAGGAACATGGAGTATTACAAACTGCTGGCCAGTTGTCAAATGATGTCCTGTAGTCACCAGATCGCATCTCAGCGCATATTCATTTCAAAAAATTTCCGGGAGGGGGCATCCCCCGGACCCCCCTATGAAGCTCGTGGCCTTCAGCCACTCGGGACTTCTCCCCCAAACGATGAATCCTAGATAGAACCCTGAGGGGGTAGGTCTGAAAGACAGACGAGTGTAGATGCTTTGCTGAACTGGTTAGCGCATTGAACTTTCGATCTGGTTGTGAATTTTGTTGGTACATACATTGTAAGTCTTGATTTCTACCATCTTGTTGTATCTCAGTTTTGGCTTATTTTGGCAAGAAACCTTACTCCAGATTGGCCACTCTAGAATCGGGTTGGGGACTTGTAGCGGATATTTAATTTGTTAAAATAAATTGATTGGTTCAAATAATTACGTCTGCCATTTAATAATGCACTTCAAAAATGGTATAAATACCAAGTTTGGAACTAATCTGTTGAAAAGAAGCTAAATAAAATACTGGGTTCTACGCCCGTTTTAGATGTGGCTGTGTTTACAGGTTAAAAAATGTGTCAAATTACAGAGTTTGTATTGTTACAGGGGACACGCTCTTCAAAACACTTAAAACCTGCACTTATAGTTAAGTGGCTTTTCATCCAATCTTTCTTCAATTTGCTAAAGCTACTTTAAAATATGTTATCCTCTTTCACGTAACAGACCATACCTTGTATCTATATAGACATTTTTAATAAATACCACGATACATCATTTTCCGCTAATGACGTCAAACATATTCTTTTGAATTCTCTTTACAATTCAAAATAATACATTTGACATCGATAGCGGAATATGATGCATTCTGGTATTTATTAAAAGGGTCTATAAATGATGGGTTAACGCGACAATTTGATTCGTTCCCAGGTCACTACTCGTTTTTAAAGTGGCAAATAGCCCTTTTCGTGGTTAACCTTTTTTCATTTGCATCACATTAAAATTCAACATCATTGCGAGGCAATTTCGGGCAGAAACTACAAATTGCTCGAAATTGCTTCGCAACCACGTTGACTTTTATTGTAATGCAAATGACAAAGGTTAACCGCGAAAAGGGCTATTGTCTCTCTCGCCACCCAGTTGTAGGCATACATGTATATTCATGTTTTCATTGTCATCATTTTGTGGGCGGCACGGTGGTGTAGTGGTTAGCGCGTCGGACTTTCAACCTGAAGGTCGGTGGTTCGAAGCCTGGTCTCTGCCGTCGTGTTGTTTCCTTAGACAAGTAACTTTACTCCACACTGTCTCTCTCCACCCAGATGTATAAATGGGTACCGGCGACAAAATGCCGGGGGTAACCCTGGGGGTAACCCTGCGATGGACTAGCATCCCATCCAGAGTGGAGTAGCAATATTCCTAGTCGCTTCATTCTATAGAAACCGGGGTTTAAGCTCCGGCCGTTATGAGCCTTCTGGCTCGGGTGCGCGACTTTTATTGTCATGATTTTGTTTCCTGTTTCTTCGCGTTACCGTTGGAATCAGTCTGCCGTTTATTTTAATGTGGATTTGTGGTCTTCTTGTGGCACATTTACAACTTTACCACACCTAACAAAAAGACAGAACAGTGTGATAAATAAAATTCCAATCGTTTTTCAGGTGGAAGATACACGAGTCGTGCATGTTAGCGATGGGATGTATTAAAGCACTTATCATTGACAAAGTGTCAAATGGTAAAGTTTCTATAGACATGACGTCCTTCCTCACTCAGGTTGTGTTAGCAGACCTACGAGAACCAGGTAAGCAATTACCAATAAGCAGTCAGTGCTGTAATATACGAGAATCAGGCAAGCAATAACCAATAAGCAGTCAGTGCTGTAATATACGAGAACCAGGTAAGCAATAACCAATAAGCAGTCAGTGCTGTAATACACCAAATTGAAGAATCGTTGTCGGGTGAAAAGCACAAACCATGAACGATGCGACCCAAAGGTTTACTGGGAAATTGGAAAAGTTAATCTTCGTCTGTCACAGAATACACATTTTATTAACACAGGATGCATAAATCTATGCTCTTAAATATCTCAAACAAAGAAAACATATTGATTGTCAAGAAATGAAATATTACTAGCTTGCCAATGCTGCCTACCCAGAATCCCATTCGGTCTCATCGTTCATGGTTTATGCTTTTTACGGGTCAACGTTTCTTCAATTTGGTGTATAAGGAATAACCAATAAGCAGTCAGTGCTGTAATATACGAAAATCAGGCAAGCAATAACCAGTAAGCAGTCAGTGCTGTAATATACGAAAATCAGGCAAGCAATAACCAATAAGCAGTCAGTGCTGTAATATACGAGAATCAGGCAAGCAATAACCAATAAGCAGTCAGTGCTGTAATACACGAGAATCAGGTAAACAATAACCAATAAGCACTCAGTGCTGTAATACACGAGAATCAGGCAAGCAATAATCAATAAGCAGTCAGTGCTGTAATATACGAGAATCAGGCAAGCAATAATCAATAAGCAGTCAGTGCTGTAATATACGGAAATCAGGCAAGCAATAACCAATAAGCAGTCAGTGCTGTAATATACGAGAATCAGGCAAGCAATAACCAATAAGCAGTCAGTGCTGTAATTATACGAGAATCAGGTAAGCAATAACCAATAAGCAGTCAGTGTTGTAATATACGAGAATCAGGCAAGCAATAACCAATAAGCAGTCAGTGCTGTAATATACGAAAATCAGGCAAGCAATAACCAATAAGCAGTCAGTGCTGTAATATACGAAAATCAGGCAAGCAATAACCAATAAGCAGTCAGTGCTGTAATATACGAGAATCAGGCAAGCAATAACCAATAAGCAGTCAGTGTTGTAATATACGAGAATCAGGCAAGCAATAACCAATAAGCAGTCAGTGCTGTAATATACGAGAATCAGGTAAGCAATAACCAATAAGCAGTCAGTGCTGTAATTATACGAGAATCAGGCAAGCAATAACCAATAAGCAGTCAGTGTTGTAATATACGAGAATCAGGTAAGCAATAACCAATAAGCAGTCAGTGCTGTAATATACGAGAATCAGGTAAGCAATAACCAATAAGCAGTCAGTGCTGTAATATACGAAAACCTTCTAGGGTCTTTGATCTTTTCGAAACATTTAAGTGACAGTAATTTTTAGGGATCGGAACCTATTTACGTGAATTATTTTTTTTATAAGCTGCTGTCGCTTTTCCGGAAATCTTAGCTGGCATTTTTATCTTACACAAAACAACATTTTCATTCCTCCGAAAACGAAAGGCATAATTTTCCTTGTTAAGAAAAAAAATTGTAGTTTTTCTTCGCGTTCTTATTGGATAAAACACCACGTGATACAAAATCAGACGACGGGTATCAGACATCACTCACCGATTAATATTCTCGCGTTCTTATTGGATAACAACAACAACAACAACAACAACAACAAACAAAACAAATCTGGTGCCACTTCTTCCATTGCACCACGGAGCTGAATTACGGAGAACCAAAGAGGTGAGATCGGACGTGGTACGTGGTACAAAATCAGACGACGGGTGTCTTGCTAGTTTATCGGAGGATAATTTCCCTGGCTAAAAGGCTGTGGTCAACATTTCATAGTTGCCCTTTCGAAGCTTCGCAGCCCTTACCCTCTGATTTATCAGCTGCCGGCGGGGGTTTATTTACTAAATAACATACCCATCCGATTCAATACACTTTCTAGTCTGACTATTTATTTCAACCAGACCTTGTTAGTAAAATCTTGTAAATCAGCGAACTTGCATTTATTTATACGCCACCCTTTAATCGCCACTAGGTTTTTTCTTTCTAATGCGATAAAGTGCGTTGTCAAAAGTTAATTAGACAGGTATAAAGAAAATAAACCTCATTTCTGACTTGCTGGTTGTATCGGTAGGTAATGCCACATTGTTGGTTGAAAGATATTCGTTAAATTTCACAGTTGCCCTTTGAACTTAAGCTTCTCTACTGGCGGCCATTATCTTACGATATAGCTGTCGCCTGAAGGAGTTTACTTACTTAATATCACGGGCAACCAGAACCTGCGGCCGAGAAAATGCTTCATTGAAACAATCTGTTGGGTGCCTTGAAGTTTGTGTTTTATTAGAGTTGTCCTTTTCCTTTTAGTTTCACCTTTTCTGATTGGTCAAGCGTTGTGGGTGGCAAGTCGTTTCACTCCTCTTATATCTCAGGAGCTTTTATCGAGGTAAGTGGAGTGGTCTAGTTTGTTGCATTCACTCCTAAAGCCTGGTTTCCATATGATCGCTACGATCGCTGCGATCGCAGGAAAAACGTTCAGCGCTTGTAGCGAAATGGTCTAAGCCACTCTCCATACTTTCAACATAATCGCTACGATCGCTGATTTTATTGTGTTAAATCCTGAAAAACAACCATCACCACAGGAAATAAGTTCTGTTGAAGAACGTTCATTTGAATGGTCACATCTCAGGATTTCATCCCCAGGCTCGAAAGTAAGAACCACCTTGTATAGCGTAATAAACAGCACCACAGGAAAGTACTGCTCAGTGGCTTTCATTTGTATGGTCACACTTTAGGATTTCATCCACAGACTCAAGTTAGAACCACCTTGTACAACATAACAAACAGTACCACAGGAAAGTACTGCTTAGTAGCTTTCATTTGAATGGTCACACTGTAGGATTTCATCCACAGATTCTAAAGTTAGAACCACCTTGTCCAGCATAACAAACAGTACCACAGGAAAGTACTGCTTAGTAGCTTTCATTTGAATGGTCACACTGTAGGATTTCATCCACAGACTCAAAAGTTAGAACCACCTTGTACCCTTGTACAGCATAACAAACAGTACCACAGGAAAAGTACTGCTTAGTAGCTTTCATTTGAATGGTCACACTGTAGGATTTCATCCACAGATTCTAAAGTTAGAACCACCTTGTACAGCATAACAAACAGTACCACAGGAAAGTACTGCTCAGTAGCTTTCATTTGAATGGTCACACTGTATGATTTCATCCACAGATTCTAAAGTTAGAACCACCTTGTACAGCATAACAAACAGTACCACAGGAAAGTACTGTTCAGTAGCTTTCATTTGAATGGTCACACTGTAGGATTTCATCCACAGATTCTAAAGTTAGAATCACCTTGTACAGCATAATAAACAGTACCACAGGAAAGTACTGCTCAGTAGCTTTCATTTGAATGGTCACACTGTAGGATTTCATCCACAGACTTAAAAGTTAGAACCACCTTGTACAGCATAACAAACAGTACGACAGGAAAGTACTGCTCAATAGCTTTCATGTAGCATATCAAACACCGAGAAGTGGGTTGGGAAAACGAGGCGCAGCCGAGTTTTTTTTTTTAACCAACTTCAACGTGTTTGGAAATTTAATAAAATACTGTTCCGAGTGTTTGATATAGCTTCTCAAACTGATCGTAAAATGCGGAGAAAACGAAGGAATAAAATCGCCAAAATCTATGCAAATTAAGAAACGTTTCCAAAATCTCCTTCACGGTAGTGATTTCCTTTGTGTTCTCGTCATGAATGAATGGTAACATTGTTACATTGTAGGATTTCATACTTTAGGATTTCATCCCCAGACTCAAAAGTTAGAACCACCTGATACAGCGTAATATATATAAAGATAGGCTGAGCCTAACAGCGTCGCTCTCTGAACAGAAGGCCGATGAAAACTTAACTAAGGTGAAAGGTCGGAAGCACAAGAATAAGATTGACGACTGGGCTATTTTTCAATTTTAGCAATTCTCAAAAACAGTATTACGCGACCGTCTGCACAGTACATTGGCCCATTTCACACTAGAAGACGGACAAATCGTCTGGACGGACAAGTCGTCCGACGATTTGTTCGTATAATGTGAATTCTAGACGGACAACTCACCTTGTGTTGGTCATCGTAAATTCATATTTGAACGAACAAACAGACGATTTTGAAAGCAAGGGGCCTGGCACTAACAGGCTTGGTTACCTTGCTTTCTATCCGCCATTTTTATTTTCCCATAAACCATCACTCCCTTTACTAGTTCCATTCCCCTTAGCGAGTACTGGGACCGAGATACAATCATTTGTTCGTCTGGTGTGAATTTAAGTCGGACTTTGGACGACTTATCCGTCTAGACGAACAGATCGTCCTCGAAAAATCGTCTTAATAGACGGCCAAATCGACGGACAAAATCAGACGACTTTTACGTCCAAAATTTTGTTCGTCCCGTTTTCACACTAAGACGACTTGTCCGTCTGAGACGACTTGTCCGTCCAAACGATTTGTCCGTCTCTAGTGTGAAAACGGCCATTTAGACCGTACAAAAGTTCACAAAACAACTTTTTCTCGGTCTAGACGCGAGTGAAGTTTAGAACTATAAAATCGATGTCTTGTTTTGTTTACATAAAATCGCTTTTCATCCTATGTAATGAATGAACAAACGCATAAAAATGGACCAAAAATCTTCTTTTGAAAAATTTTATTCAATTAGTTTATGTTTAAAAGCAAAACAAGTACCATTTATAGCGAATCAAGGCAGAGCTGTCCTCGATGAAATTCAAGATAACACGACTTAAGGGCTCACTGACGTATATTTTCGGACGCGTTGCTAGGGACAGTAATGGCAATTTATTTTTAGTAATTTTAATCGTTTACATACGGTCAAATCCTCAACTCAGTCCTAAACCCAAAAAGCCCATGATCACGTGACCAATAACAAAAAAAGTCTAAAATTTTTTATGTGTCGCATTTTATCGGAAAATCGTTGCCGGTGTTATGGTATTTATTCATTTTCCCATCATCGTAACTATGGATTTCGTTTTAATTTGAAAAATAGATTTTTTAGAGAGATTTAAAATATTGATTTGTCCATAAAAATTGTATATATAGACGCATACTTAGTTATATTCCATATCCACGTTAGATAAATGTAACATTGTAAAACGATGAAACAAGTTAGAGACCGCCAAGAATTTAGGATTTTTCTGCAAACCGTAAGCAATCTGAAACGAGGGTACTGGGAACGAGGTTGAACCGGAAGTCATTTTATCAACGCATGCGTTATTCGTCTGACCAGAGATCTGTGCTTTAGTGGGTTCTCGCGGGGTTTTTCTGATTGGCTGCCGAAATGCCTGCGTCATTCACCGGAAATGATTTTTCACTTCCTTAGCAACGCGCGAGCACGTTTCATAAACATGTCTCCAAAACTAAAGACAACACAAAGGAAACGTCAATCAAAAATTGATATCAACATAAATTCCCATCGAAAAATGTGATTTATTTTACCTTTAAGTCACTGGACTGCTTGGAAATTCGTTAAAACTCCGCTTCTTCGGTTCTGAAATCCGTAATAAAAACAAACATCTACCCGCGTTGCTCCTGCATTGATAAAAACGTATGTAGTTCTTCAAAGCAAGATTTTATCCCTGAAAGCTCTTCTTTTTCCACTAAAGTGGCTTCTGGGTATCCCTTAATTAGTATAACGACTTAACTGCTCCGCTAAACACTACGAAAGATCCAACTTTTAAAGTCTTTACCGAGCTGACGGCTGTGTAGCCGCGCGAAAAACAAAGCCTTGCTTTGCTTTCAAAATTACTAAGATCCCGGATGTTGTGTGGCGTCACGCGCATGTTTTGCGACGTCATACGCACCCCCGAGTTGGCCTTGCGCGACCGACACACATGTCACAGGCGCGCCCGCGAAACATTCCGCTAGCCATGACCATGAAAAATGACGGGCATAGGTTCTATGAGTATGGGGCTTCGCAGCGGGCCTTCGGCGAGTGCTCCGCTAATAAACAGTACCACAGGGAAGTAATGCTCAACAGCTTTCATTTAAATAGTCAGACCGTAGGATTTTATCCACAGACTCAAAAGTTAGAACCGCATCACATGGCCCTTGTAACGTTTGACTCGGCGAACAAGTTCTTTTTCAGCACCGATAGCAACGAAGATAGCAAAAAAGATAGACATTCTTCATAAATGGTTGTCATTGGTTCTTTGCTTGTCTTCGTTTGCCAGTAACTTAATAAAGCTATTTGAAAACAAGTTTTTAAAAATATACATTTCCCTGGTTTAAAGCTAAGGCTGCAACGTTACTTGGCTTAACAATTTAAGACCTTAATGTTGAATACTTTTGTATTTTTGTTAGCCATGGTTAGCACTCGTATAAGTCAGGACCCTCGCACATTTCTTAAGTGCCTATCACCCCTAGAAAGTTATTTTCAGAATCAACTCTATGTACATTGAATAGTTGTGTGGCAAAATATTTCTTGTTTTGAACGTCGTGTTAGTGAGTTATAGAGATTTGAATTTACAAAATGCTAATTAGATGACGTCAACCCGGGAATCATTATACAGCTACTTGTTTTCACCTCCAAGTAATATTTTTTACGAATCAATTGACTATCCACAGTTTATTTTTATTATTTCTCAAATTAATTATCCTCAAGCTGTAAACTGGGCATTGTAAATTGGCGTAGAAATAATCTTTTTTACCACAATTGCCGCTAAACTCGAAATCTGATTGGTCGACGTGAGTGGTAAATGAGAGTCCAGACAACGGTGCTAACGCTAACATCACGCGCGCTTGAAAAACACCAATCAGATTGCGAGAAAGTTATAGACAACGCTTTGCTGTCACGTTTTGTAACAAGACTTCGATTTTTCCTTGTGTTTTTTCTAAATATTGTTGTAAAAAACAAATTTACACCGGTTTTCCGTGGTGTGGACTCGTCACATGGTCAAAATTTGTTGCTGACTCACAACATTTTGACCATGTGATGACGTAAATCGTGGTAAATAAGAGTCCACACCACGGAAAACCGGTGTAAATTTGTTAAATGGCAAATTCACGGGTTGACGTCATCTAATTACCATTTTGTAAATTCAAATCTCTATAACTCACAAACACGACGTTCAAAACAAGAAATATTTTACCATTCAACTATTCAATGTACATAGAGTTGATTCTTAAAATAACTTTCTAGGGGTGATAGGCACTTTAAAGTCCCTTAAATGTCTCGCGTAGAGAGGGCAAGGGCAGCAATTTGTCGTTGACGAATTCAAATTTTACGGTAAACTGCATTCGCGATATTCCATTGATCGTGCGTGACGTCGATATCATAAAAAGAATTAAATTCACGGTCAAATGCGAAAATTGGGTTGGATTTTAAGGCTAAATCCACGACCGAAATGAGCCAAAATTTGGCCAAGTCGTACTACGAAAAGCACTCTTTCGAAAGCCGGGATTCTTTTGTTAAAGCTTAATGTGTAAATGGGTTTTACTTCAGCCATGTCGATAATTCGAGGTGTGGGTGTTGCAAGCCTTATTTCCTTTCTCTATGTATTCATTCACTGAAACTTCCAAGTTAGTAAAACCGCTGTCGCAAGCTTTAAAGCAACAAAACAAAACAAACCGAAGATGGTAAGCCTTACCATTTCTTCTCACTATTTTGTTGCAAATTTTGTGGCAGCTGCACATGAGAAAATCGAAAATTTACATTATTTGTAGACAGGTTTTGTTTTATTTAAACCAATTGGCTTGGTTACCTTGTTTTCCAGAATTTGACAGATGCTTAGAAATATCTTTGTAATTGTGTAATTGCGGATAAGGTAAAACTCCTAAAGACATTATTTGTTACATTGTAGCTTTTACGTTTGAATTTAAAGCTCTCTTTCGGTGGTCCTTCTTCAGTCGTTTAAGAGTGAAAACATGAATTCTTCAGGCGACGAAAGCAGCACCAGTGATTTCATTGCACCAGTTCAGTCTACTCTCTTTTTCATCCTTTTTCTGGCAGCGATGGTTGGAAATGGTTTGTTCTTATTCTTGTTTATTCGCAACAAAACTCTTCGAACTGTGCACCATGCGCTGTTTATCGATCTTTCAATCATCGATTTACTTAATAGTGCCATTAACATTCCTCTGTCCGTTTGCTGCGTGGTTTATGACATTACCAGTTTTCGCAATAAAACATTTGCCTGGACTGTGTCGTTTCTGCAGGTATTTTTCGCCCTGCTTTCGCTATCCTCCATGGCATTACAAATGATCGACAGATATCTGGCTGTATGCTGGCCCATCTTCTACAAAACAAGCAAATCAATGGCGAAAATAATTGTCGTGATTATTGTAAAATGGCTGGTTATATTAACAATCGTTCTGCTTGCCTATGTCCCTCTGTATGACACTGATCTTGGAAATTCGTCAGTTTTAGAATACCGGGAGCTTTACTCGAAGAAAAGCGGTCAAAAGCTTCCACGCTATGTTATTCCCGTGTTAATTTTGACAATCTTGTTATTTGGAAGTTTGTCGTTGTGGAATCTCAGAAAACGTCCGGGACAACTCGATGGTGCAGCCCAAAACGCCCATAATTCGCCGAACACCAGGGCGAGGAAAAAGGCAGTTTATACAATCCTAATGCTGCTGACTGTAATTTTATTCTCTTTTTTACCGGCAGTAATTAATGCTAGGCTGTTACTGGGACATGATAACCAAACTAAATTTCGGCTGACATTTGCAATTCTGTTTAGCCTTTATATTCCGAGTGCGTTGAATCCGTTTTTAGTCCTATTCCGAGTGAAACGTTTTTCAGACAAGCTAAAGGCGCTCAAAAATGATATCCAATCGTTATGTTGTACGTGTGAAACCCATGCCGATGTCGAAAACGTTGGCGAGAACTCTGTGGAAAGAAATGAAGAAGCCAAACACAGGAATTTCCAAGCCGACGAATTTAGGCTTCGCACGTTTTGCTGCGATGAAAATATACCTATATCTCGCTCATTTTCTTGTCATGACATTTCATTCACGCAGAAGATAGAAAAGGCAAGAAGAAAAAGTTTCTAGCAAAGGATTTGAAACTTTTTACTCTAGTGTTTAGTTTGTTGTTGGAATAATTTGAGTGTAATTATAAATTCAATAAATAAATGTTTCATGATGTTACGATTCAGTTCAATTCATTCAAAGTTACATGTTTCAAGCAAGTTATATTTTTTAGCATTCAAAGTGATAACGGGTGAAAAGGGATGTTTATGATATTCCTACGTTTAAATTTTCCCTGTAAGAGGCTTGAAATTTGAGTGGAATTATAAATTTAATAAATAAATGTTCCATGGTGTTACGATTCAATTCAGTTCATTCCAAATTACATGATTCAAGCAAGTTACATTTTTTAGCATTTATTCAAAGTAATAACTGGTGAAAATGGATGTCTATGATATTCCTACGTTTACTTAAATTTTCCCTGGAAAAGGCTTGGGATTTACGGAACGCCATGTTTTGGTGTTCGAAGACAGGTGGCAGGAATTGAGCATAGTCAAGTTAGCTTGCGACGTTTTTGGCATAATCCTGTAAACTCGTTTGATGATGTGGGCGATGCAATAGCCCTTATCGTAGATGAGTACGCCACGCCAACATATCAGCGGTTTCTCGCTTTCTTGACCCTATAGTCTCGTTTTGATGTTTACGCTCATCGTCGTCAGAGGTTCTCGTAAACATCAAAACGAGACTATAGGGTCAAGAAAGCGAGAAACCGCTGATATGTTGGCGTGGCGTACTCATCTACGATAAGGGCCATTGTCCCTTTCGTAAACGGTCGATGCCATTTTAGCGACACTTAGAAAAATTTTCAGCAATTTTAGAGTTATTTTTTCTATCAGAAAAAGAAAAATGAAATTAATTACCTAGGATCGAACCCGGAACCTCTGCATGCTAACATCTCTCCTTTACCACTAGACCACTGGGTTGATCCGGCAAACCCAACAAAAATTTAATTATAAATGATGGTTTTCTTAATATATATCAATAACGGGTCACCCTAACCCTAAATCTTACCTAACCACGAATCTAGCTTAGATCTAATAACCGCTTTACCTAGGCCCAATTTTATCTAATAATGATAGCCTACTTTCGTCCCAATCCAGGCATAAACTAAAGAGAAATGGCATCCACCATTACAAAAGGCTTGGTTGCTAATGAATGCTAATGATGGCATCGACCGTTTACGAAAGGGAAATCAGCGTTGGCGATATATCGTTACTGGAAATGACATATATGTTTTTAAATTTTGGTTTGGTGTTGGGGAAAATGAAACTAAAATTCTGCTGAACTTATCAATACTGAAAAGGCATTTTCGAAAAGGTACATCGATTTTTTAATAGATCATTTCGTACTTTCTCCAAATTGTGAATTTTAATGTAATTATAAACCAAATCGATGAGGCTGGAAAGAGCACCTTCAAAATGAGAAACTTGTGATTTTTCGTATTAATTTCAGATGAGCCGAAGTTATTCAGTGGAGGCCCGTTATTACTACCGCTGGCGAACCATAAAAAATATTCATAAAATAGCTGTTTTTATTATATAAACACCAATGAAATACCAGGTGAGCTTTCGCGCGTAAACATCATATCTTCACACGTGAGAATAACATGTTATCTTCACACGTGAAAAGATCACCGTTGACACGTTGTTCTACTTTAGGACTTCAAAAAAATATTAAAGTGAAATGGTTTGATTTCATTGGTGTTTATATAATAAACAGAACATTAAAAACAACAGAAACAGAACAGAACATTGAAAAATATTTCACACGTTCGCTGCGCTCACTCATGAAATATTTTTCAACACTCGAAGAGAAATTTCGTATCTTCGCGCGGCCATGTAATATCCTCTATTTGTGTTACTGCCGTAACAAGCTGTGTATGACGCTTTGTCAGGAGGTAGTTTCTATCGCGTTGAACGAGATATAGTATACAGGGACATTTACAGTAAACTCCCGTCTTTCGGACACCCGCTATTACAAACACCCCGCTATTACGGGCACCCGCTATTACGGACACCCCGCTATTACGGACACCCCGCTATTACGGAAACCCCGCTATTACGGACACCCGCTATTACGAACAAACAGTGATTCCCGGCAAAAGTTATAGACGTTTTACTGAAACAACTCCCGCTATTACGGACTCTCGCTATTACGGGCTTACGGACACTTGATTCGGTCCCGTCGTCACATTTTCTTTTAGCTTTTACTCTCGTTATAGCGGAAACCGAGCGGCATCTTTGAACATTTAAATCCATTTTTAACCCGTGAATATACGCGCATGCGTAATGAACGGGTTATCGGTAACGACGACAGATATGCAAATGAGTCACTCACTCGCTCACTCCTTCCATCAGCTGTAAACTTAGTGACGTAATGCTTTGTTACGAATGCGTTTTGTAACAAGAACAGCGTGAATCCAGCGATAACAATAACTAAATTGGTGTAAACGAATATAAACAACAATAACATTAAAGATGTTTCGCATTTGGAGTCTTTAATGCAACGTTAAAATCGATCTAAAAGGAATTTTCAACTGAGGCACGCGTTTTGATGGTTATCTACCTTCAAGTAATAAAATTTATTCTATTTCAAATCAGTGGTCATGGTGGTCGAGTGGTCTAAAGCGCGGATTTACAGCCGAAAGGCCCAGGTTCGAATCTCGCTCGTGCCGTTCTTTTTTTTTTTTCTTTTTCTTTTTTCTTCTTCGGACTGAACATTATGAAAGTGATGTACTGTAGTTTTATTTTTTGTGTTCGTCAAAAATTCTTACGTTTAATTTAAAAAAAAATATTGAACCGTGACAGAGTGAAAACATAAGCTTACCACAATATTGCGTTACGCTAGCATTTCAAATTCACGGGTTGGCTCTAAGGAGCCTTTGATTAATATTATTTTTCTGTCTTTTGTCAAAATCTTTGTCTTTCTGGCTGGATTTGCGCTTTTTTTTTTTTTGGCCATCAACTGAAATTTTTTTTCTTCCTTTCTGTCAAGTCCCTCTTTGCCATTCAAAGGAGAGTTACCCAGAGCCGGTTGAATAAATATTTTGTTAAGGAGAAGTGACGGCCATGTAATAAATAGTAAATTTTCAGCTTAATACTTAAAAAAAAATCCCACAGATTTTCAAATTCAAAGTATGTACAACGGGAAGTGATAACGATGCATAGGTTAGATGCAATTCCAGTAACATTTGATTCTTGGTTTTAATGTACATGTACTGAACTACTACTGTATATACTGTACAAAAGCGTATGTCAGTTCCGTTTTGTAAGTTCTATTCTGTTTATAAATAAAACTGTTTTAATTTTCTTTGCGTTTGGAAAAAGGTGTGGAATTGGTCCTGTAATCATTGACAATGTAAATACGTGTATTACCCCTTCTGTAAGTATGTTTTCAAAGAATGTTTGTTTCGCATCCTGCTATTACGGAAAGTTCCTGTTGAAGAGCGTTCATTTGAATGGTTACACCTCAGCGGGATTGCATCCCCAGACTCAAAAGTTAGAACCACCTTGTACAGCATAATAAACAGCACCACAGGAAAGTACTGCTTAGTAGCTTTCATTTGAATGGTCACACCTCGGGATTTCATCCACAGACTCAAAAGTTAGAACCACCTTGTACATCATAATAAACAGCACCACAGGAAAGTACTGCTCAGTAGCTTTCATTTGAATGGTCACAATTTAGGATTTCATCCACAGATTCAAAAGTTAGAACCACCTTATACAGCATAATAAAAAGCACCGCACGAAAGTACTGCTCAATAGCTTTCATTTGAATGGTCACACTTTAGGATTTCATCCACAGTCTCAAAAGTTAGAACCACCTTGTACAGCTTAATAAATAGCACCACAGGAAAGTACTGCTCAATAGCTTTCATTTGAATGGTCACACTTTAGGATTTCATCCCCAGACTCAAAAGTTAAAACCACCTTGTACAGCATAATAAACAGTACCAAAGGAAAGTACTGCTCAATAGCTTTTATTTGAATGGTCACACTTCAGGATTTCATCCCCAGACTCAAAAGTTAGAACCACCTTGTACAGCATAATAAACAGTACCACAGGAAAGTACTGCTCAATAGCTTTCATTTGAATGGTCACACTTTAGGATTTCATCCCCAGACTCAAAAGTTAGAACCACCTTTTACAACATAATAAACAGCACCACATCAACGTTCTGTTGAAGAGCTTCCATTTAAATAGTCACACCGTAGGATTTCATCCCCAGACTCAAAAGTTAGAGCCACCTGATACCGTATAATAAACAGCACCACATCCAAAACGTTCTGTTGAAGAGCTGTCATCTAAATAGTCACACCGTAGGATTTAATCCACAGACTCAAAAGTTAGAACCGCATCACATGGCCCTTGTAACGTTTGACTCGGCGAACAAGTTCTTTTTCAGCACCGATAGCAACGAAGATAGCAAAAAAGATAGACATTCTTCAAAAATGGTTATTGGTTCTTTACTTGCTTTGGTTTGCCAATAATTGTAACTCACTAAACCTATTTGAAAAAAAAGTATTTAAAAATATACATTACCTTGGTTTAAGCTAGCAAAGGCTGCAACGTTACCTGACGTAACAATTTAAGACCTTAATGTTGAATACTATTGTATTTTTGTTAGCTATGGTTAGCACTCGTTTAAGTCAAAACCGTCGCACCTTTCTTAAAGTCCCTTAAATGTCTCGCGTAGGGAGGGCAAAGGCAGCAATTTGTCGCTGGCGAATTCAAATTTTACGGAAAACTGCATTTCGTGATATTCCATTGATCGAGCGTCACGTCCGTATCATAGAAAGCCTTGTTTCCTTTCTCTGTTTATTCATTCACTCAAACTTCAAGTTAGTAAAACCGCTTTCGCAAGCTTTAAATTAACAAAACAAAACAAACTGAGGATCGCAATCCTTACCATTTCCTCTCAATATTTTGTTGCAAATTTTGTGGCAGCTGCACATAAGAGTATCGAAAATTTACATTTTTTGTAGACGAGTTTTGTTAATTTAAACCAATTGGCTTGATCACCTCGTCTTCCAAAATTTGACAGATGCTTAGAAATATCTTTGTAATTGTGTAATTGCGGATAAGGTAAAGCTCCTAAAGACATTATTTGTTACATTGTAGCTTTTGCGTTTGAATTTAAAGCTCTCTTTCGGTGGTTCTTCAGTCGTTTAAGGGTGAAAACATGAATTCTTCAGGTGAAGAAAGCAGCACCAGTGATTTCATTGCACCAGTTCAGTCTACTCTCTTTTTCATCCTTTTTCTGGCAGCGATGGTTGGAAATGGTTTGTTCTTATTCTTGTTTATTCGCAACAAATCTCTTCGAACTGTACACCATGCGCTGTTTACCGATCTTTCAATCATCGATTTACTTAATAGTGCCATTAACATTCCTCTGTCCGTTTGCTACGTGGTTTATGACATTACCATTTTGCGCAACAAGACATTTGCCTGGACTGTGTCGTTTCTGCAGGTATTTTTCGCCCTGCTTTCGCTATCCTCCGTGGCATTACAAATGATCGACAGATATCTGGCTGTATCCTGGCCCATCTTCTACAAAACAAGCAAATCAATGGCGAAAATAATTGTCGTGATTATTGTTAAATGGCTGGTTATATTAACAATCGTTCTGTTTGTCTATTTCCCTCTGTATGACACTGATCTTGGAAATTCGTCCGTTTTTAAATACAGAGAGCTTTACTTGAAGAAAAGCGGTCAAAAGCTTCCTCGGTATGTTACTCCCGTGTTAATTTTGACAATCTTGTTATTTGGAAGTTTGTCGTTGTGGAATCTCAGAAAACGTCCGGGACAACTCGATGGTGCATCCCAAAACGCCCGTAATTCTCCGAACACGAGGGCGAAGAAAAAGGCAGTTTATACAATCCTAATACTACTGACTGTAATTTTAATTTCCTTTTTACCGGCAGTAATTACTACTAGACTGTTTCTGGGACATGATAGCCAAACCAAATTTCGGCTGGCATTTGTAGTTCTGTTTAGCGTTAATATTCCGAGTGCGGTGAATCCATTTTTAGTCCTATTCCGAGTGAAACGTTTTTCAGACAAGCTAGAGACGCTCAAAAATAAAACCCAATCGTTATGTTGTACGTGTGAAACCCATGCCGATGTCGAAAACGTTGGCGAGAACTCTGTGGAAAGGAATGAAGAAGCCAAACACAGGAATTTCCAAGCCGACGAATTTAGGCTTCGCACGTTTTGCTGCGATGAAAAGATACCTAGATCTCGCTCATTTTCTTGTCCTGACATTTCATTCACGCAAAAGACAGAAAAGGCAAGAAGAAAAAGTTTCTAGCAAAGGATTCAAAACTTGTCATTCCAGTGTTTAGTTTGTTGTTGGAATAATTTGAGTGTAATTGTAAATTTAATAAATAAATGTTCCATGATGTTACATGTTTTGAACATTCAAAGTGATAACAGATGAAAAGAGATGTTTATGATATTCTTACGTTTAAATTTTCCCTGGAAGAGGCTTGGGATTTTCGGAACGCCATGTTTTCGTGTTCGAAGACAGGTGGCAGGAAATGAGCATAGTCAAGTTAGCTTGCGTTGTGTTTGGCATATTCCTGTAATCTCTTTTGATGATGTTGGCGATATATCGTTACTGGAAATGACATATATTTTTTAAATTTTGGTTTGGTGTTGGGGATAATGAAACTTAAAATCTGCTGAACCTATCAATACTGAAAAGTCATTTTCGAAAAGGTACATCGATTTTTCAATAGACCATTTCCTACTTTCTCCAAATTGTGAATTTTAGTTTAATTATAAACACAATCGATGAGGCTGGAAAGAGCACCCTCAAAATGAGAAACTTGTGATTTTTCGTGATAACTCGAGATGAACCGAAGTTATTTAGTGGGGGCTCGTTATTACTCCCGCTGTGTATAAGGAGGTAGTCGTGTTGAACGAGATATAATATGAAGGGACATTTACAGTAAACTCCCGCCTTGCGGACATCCCGCTATTACGGACAACCCGCTGTAAACAGTGATTTCCCGGCAAAAGTCAGAAAGTTATAGACGTTTTATTGAAACAAACTCTCCACTGACTCTCGCTATTACGGACTCTCGCTATTACGGACTTACGGACACTTGATTCGGTCCCGATGTCACATTTCTTTTGGTTTTTACTCTCGTTATAGCGGAAACCGAGCGGCATCTTTGAACATTTAAAGCCATTTTTAATATTATTTTTCTGTCTTTTGTCAAAATCTTTGCCTTTCCGGCTGGATTTGTGCTTTTTCTTTTGGCCATCAACTGAAATTTCTACTTCCTTTCCCTCAAGTCCCTCTTTGCCATTCAACGGAGAGTTACCCAGAGCCGGTTGAATAGATATTTTGTTAAGGAGAAGTGACGGCCATGTAATAAATAGTAAATTTTCAGCTTAATACTTAAAAAAAATCCCACAGATTTTCAAATTCAAAGTATGTACAACGGGAAATGATAACGATGCATAGGTTAAATGCAATTCCAATAACATTTGATTCTTGGTTTTAATGTCCATGTACTGAACTACTATTGTATATACGGTACACAAGCGCATGTCAGTTCCGTTTTGTTAAGTTCTATTTATTCATTCACTTAAACTTCAAGTTAGTAAAACCGCTTTCGCAAGCTTTAAATTAACAAAACAAAACAAACTGAGGATCGCAAGCGTTACCATTTCCTCTCAATATTTTGTTGCAAATTTTGTGGCAGCTGCACATAAGAATATCGAAAATTTACATTTTTTGTAGACGGGTTTTGTTAATTTAAACCAATTGGCTTGATCACCTCGTCTTCCAAAATTTGACAGATGCTTAGAAATATCTTTGTAATTGTGTAATTGCGGATAAGGTTATAAAGCTCCTAAAGACATTATTTGTTACATTGTAGCTTTTACGTTTGAATTTAAAGCTCTCCTTCGGTGGTCCTTCTTCAGTCGTTTAAGAGTGAAAACATGAATTCTTCTGGTGAAGAGAACAGCACCAGTGATTTCATTGCACCAGTTCAGTCTACTCTCTTTTTCATCCTTTCCCTGGCAGCGATTGTTGGAAATGGTTTGTTCTTATTCTTGTTTATTCGCAACAAATCTCTTCGAACTGTGCACCATGCGCTGTTTACCGATCTTTCAATCATCGATTTACTTAATAGTGCCATTAACATTCCTCTGTCCGTTTGCTACGTGGTTTATGACATTGCCAGTTTTCGCAATAAAACATTTGCCTGGACTGTGTCGTTTCTGCAGGTATTTTTCGCCCTGCTTTCGCTTTCCTCCGTGGCATTACAAATGATCGACAGATATCTGGCTGTATGCTGGCCCATCTTCTACAAAACAAGCAAATCAATGGCGAAAATAATTGTCGTGATTATTGGTAAATGGCTGGTTATATTAACAATCGTTCTGCTTGCCTATGTCCCTCTGTATGACACTGATCTTGGAAATTCGTCCGTTTTGAATACAGAGAGCTTTACTCGAAGAAAAGCGGTCAAAAGCTTCCACGCTATGTTATTCGCGTGTTAATTTTGACAATCTTGTTATTTGGAAGTTTGTCGTTGTGGAATCTCAGAAAACGTCCGGGACAAGTCGATGGTGCAGCCCAAAACGCCCATAATTCGCCGAACACCAGGGCGAGGAAAAAGGCAGTTTATACAATCCTAATGCTGCTGACTGTAATTTTAATTTCCTTTTTACCGGCAGTAATTACTACTATACTGTTGGTGGGACATGATAGCCAAACCAAATTTCGGCTGACATTTGTAATTCTGTTTAGCGTTAATATTCCGAGTGCGGTGAATCCATTTTTAGTCCTATTCCGAGTGAAACGTTTTTCAGACAAGCTAGAGACGCTCAAAAATGAAACCCAATCGTTATGTTGTACGTGTGAAACCTATGCCGATGTCGAAAACGTTGGCGAGAACTCTGTGGAAAGGAATGAAGAAGCCAAACACAGGAATTTCCAAGCCGACGAATTTAGGCTTCGTACGTTTTGCTGCGATGAAAAGATACCTAGATCTCGCTCATTTTCTTGTCCTGACATTTCATTCACGCAGATAACAGAAAAGGCAAGAAGAAAAAGTTTCTAGCAAAGGATTCAAAACTTGTTATTCCAGTGTTTAGTTTGTTGTTGGAATAATTTGAGTGTAATTGTAAATTTTAAATAAATAAATGTTCCATGATGTTACATGTTTTAAACATTCAAAGTGATAACAGATGAAAGGAGATGTTTATGATATTCCTACGTTTACATTTTGCCTGGAAAAGGCTTGGGATTTACGGAACGCCATGTTTTCGTGTTCGAAGACAGGTGGCAGAAATGAGCATAGTCAAGTTAGCTTGCGCTGTTTTTGGCATATTTCTGTAAACTCTTTTGATGATGTTGGCGATTTATCGTTACTGGAAATGAATATATTTTTTAAATTTTGGTTTGGTGTTGGGGATAATGAAACTAAAAATCTGCTGAACTTATCAATACTGAAAAGGCATTTTCGAAAAGGTACATCGATTTTTCAATAGTCAGACCATTTCGTACTTTCTCCAAATTGTGAATTTTAATTTAATTATAAACCCAATCGATGAGGCTGGAAAGAGCACATTCAAAATGAGAAACTTGTGATTTTTCGTAATAACGTAAGATGAGCCGAAGTTATTCAGTGGAGGCCCGTTATTACTTCCGGCGAGCCATAAAAAATATTCATAAAATAGCAGTTCTTGTGTCACTGTCGTAACAAGTTGTGTATGACACTTTGTCAGGAGGTAGTTTTAATCGCGTTGAACGAGATATGGTATACAGGGACATTTACAGTAAACTCCCGCTATCATGGACAACCCGCTATTACGAGCAAACTATGAATACGGACACCTCGCTATCACCGACACCCTGCTATTACGGACATTCCGCTATTACGGACACCTCGCTATCACGGACACTCCACTATTACGAACAAACAGTTAATACGGACACCTCGCTATTACGGACACCCCGCTATTACGGACACCCCACTATTACAAACAAACAGTGAATTCCCGGCAAAAGTTATAGACGTTTTACTGAAACAAACTCTCGCTATTACGGACTTACGGGCACTTGATTCGGTCCCGACGTCACATTTTCTTTTAGTTTCTACTTTCGTTATAGCGGAAACCGAGCGGCATCTTTGAACATTTTAAAGACATTTTTAATATTATTTTTCTGTCTTTTGTCAAAATCTTTGTCTTTCTGGCTGGATTTGTGCTTCTTCTTTTGGCCATCAACTGAAATTTCTACTTCCTTTCCCTCAAGTCCCTCTTTGCCATTCAAAGGAGAGTTACCCAGAGCCGGTTGAATAGATATTTTGTTAATCAGAAGTGACGGCCATGTAATAAATAGTAAATTTTCAGCTTAATACTTAAAAAAATCGCACAGATTTTCAAATTCAAAGTATGTACAACGGGAAATGATAATGATGCATAGGTTAGATGCAATTCCAGTAACATTTGATTCTTGGTTTTAATGTACATGTACTGAACTACTACTGTATATACTGTACAAAAGCGTATGTCAGTTCCGTTTTGTTAAGTTCTATTTATTCACTTCACTCAAACTTCAAGTTAGTAAAACCATTTTCGCAAGCTTTAAATTAACAAAACAAAACAAACTGAGGATCGCAAGCGTTACCATTTCCTCTCAATATTTTGTTGCAAATTTTGTGGCAGCTGCACATAAGAGTATCGAAAATTTAAATGTTTTGTAGACGAGTTTTGTTAATTTAAACCAATTGGCTTGATCACCTCGTCTTCCAAAATTTGACAGATGCTTAGAAATATCTTTGTAATTGTGTAATTGCGGATAAGGTAAAGCTCCTAAAGACATTATTTGTTACATTGTAGCTTTTACGTTTGAATGTAAAGCTCTCTTTAGGTGGTCCTTCTTCAGTCGTTTAAGAGTGAAAACATGAATTCTTCTGGTGAAGAAAACAGCACCAGTGATTATATGGCACCAGTTCAGTCTACTCTCTTTTTCATCCTTTTTCTGGCAGCGATTGTTGGAAATGGTTTGTTCTTATTCTTGTTTATTCGCAACAAATCTCTTCGAACTGTACACCATGCGCTGTTTACCGATCTTTCAATCATCGATTTACTTAACAGTGCCATTAACAATCCTCTGTCCGTTTGCTACCTGGTTTATGACATTACCAGTTTTCGCAATAAAACATTTGCCTGGACTGTGTCGTTTCTGCAGGTATTTTTCGCCCTTCTTTCGCTATCCTCCGTGGCATTACAAATGATCGACAGATATCTGGCTGTATGCTGGCCCATCTTCTACAAAACAAGCAAATCAATGGCGAAAATAATTGTCGTGATTATTGTTAAATGGCTGGTTATATTAACAATCGTTCTGCTTGTTTATGTCCCTCTGTATGACACTGATCTTGGAAATTCGTCCGTTTTAGAATACAGAGGGTTTTATTCGAAGAAAAGCGGTCAAAAGCTTCCTCGGTATGTTACTCCGGTATTAATTTTGACAATCTTTTTATTTGGAAGTTTGTCGTTGTGGGAATCTTCCTGATGTTACGATTCAATTCAGTTCATTCAAAGTTACATGTTTTAAGCAAGTTATCTTTTTTAGCATTCAAAGTGATAATAGGTGAAAAGGGATGTTTATGATATTCCTACGTTTAAATTTTCCCTGGAAAAGGCTTGAAATTTGAGTGTAATTGTAAATTTAATAAATAAATGTTCCATGATGTTACGATTCAATTCAGTTCATTCAAAGTTACATGTTTCAAGCAAGTTACATTTTTTAGCATTCAAAGTAATAACAGGTGAAAAGGGATGTTTATGATGTTCCTACGTTAAATTTGCCTTGGAAGAGTTTTGGGATTTACTTAACGCCATGTTTTCGTGTTGGAAGACAGGTGTCAGGAAATGGGCATAGTCAAGTTAGTTTTCACTGTTTTTGGTATAATTCTGTAAACTGGTTTGATGACTTTGGCGATATATCGTTACTGGAAATGATTTATTAAAATTTTGGTTTGGTGTTGGGGAGAATGAAACTAAAAATCTGCTGAACTTATAAAATCATATCGCTCTGACGAGGCGTCTGAGAGGATCTGAGAGTGTGCGTTTTATGTCGAAAGTCCATGATATAAAAACAAAAAGTGTTGTTTTCTTCTCCGCTCGCTTTCTTTCCCTTTTCTCCGCTCTCTTTTGTGTTATTTTCAGGCCGATCGTGGTCATAAAACCCTTGTTCGAGCGTCGTTGTAGTGAAAATGCTGAAATTTTCATCAATACGTTTCAACGATTTACTAAACAATAGACCATTTCGTTGTTTTTCTAAATTGTGAATTTCAATTTGATTAGAAACCCAATCAATGAGGCTTAAAAAGGAGCACCTCAAATTAAAAAATAGGCAGTGGAGGACTGCATGTGGTTACTGCTGTAAAAGAAAATTGTTAATCAATATAAAGAATTTGTATTAGTGTTATAAATCGCATGCAACTGTGTAAAATTGGTTATTCCAGAAAAAAATCCCCCTCCCACCGCGACGGATGCAAGATTTTTTTTTTACCCCTCCCCCGCCCGGATTTCCCGGCCAGCTCGACCCACCCTCGCACCTTGATTTTTAACCCAGAGACCCCCTCTTGCCCGGATGTCCATTAACTTTTTGTAGGCCCTAAATTAACAGGTAATAAAAACAAACAAATGAAATCGCATTCAGGAGATCCGGGATTTTTTTTTTTAATTTTCAAATCTTTGATGATGATTGCTATAAATTGGTCAAATCGAAATCACGGAAATGTTTCCATAAAGCTGGTTCTTTAAAAAAAATGCTTTGATTTTGTCATCTATAATAAGTTTTTTCCAGGCTTCACAGTTTCTTCAATATGTTGTCGCAAATACACAGTTTTGATTTATGCAAATTTCATGTGAAATGTAATTTGATAGCAAGCTGTTGTTATATGACCACTGAATCCAAAATATATTTTCTATAAAAGGTCGAAACCTTTGAATGAAACTTATATTTCCTTGAATAAAAATGTCTTTCCTTTGATTAAAAGAGTCAAACACTTATCAGAATTCAGTGATTTTCTGCTTCTGGAAGTCTTGGCGATTTATTTATCCTAATTACGGCGCGGAATGCTCGCGTCTGCGAAAATATAATAAACATCACAAAAGGTCTGAGGTCCATGGAAACTTCAGAATTCTTCGGAACGTCTTCGGACATCTTCGGACATCTTCGGAATAGATCGGGTTCTCTTCGGATTTGATCGGATCGCCTTCGGTAATCCTGGCACGCCCACGAAAAAATTCTCACGCCTATCACTCGGAAAAAGTTGGCAGGTATAGTAAAACCTTTTTCCAAACCACGAAAACACCTAAAATAACCTTTGAAAACAATGCTTGGCCACATTTGGTGAAAGCTGCTTGGTAAAGCAGTCAAAAGAATTAGAAAGCCACACAGGTGACGACATAGAGGTTACTAGTAACCACAAAAACTTGTAATTTTCGTTATAACTTGAGATGTGCCGAAGTTATTCAGTGGAACCCCTTTAACACTTTCACTGGCTTGCCATAATAATATTCATAAAAAATATTGACAGGTTGGTCAGAATAACACGGTGTCCAGAAACGAAAATGGTTGCATCAGTTTTGTTTGAGTCAAAAATGGGATCCTAATACAGCGGTTTTCAAACGAGTGTCGTAGAAGCAAAACCGATCTGGCCAATCACAAGAGAGACAGACAATCCAATGAACCAATCAAAACTCAAAGCAAATACATGTAGCTTTTCTTTTATTCATAGAATGAAAAAGGTATAATTGTTCATTGCCCCTCTTTTCAAAATAAGTGTTTATTCGTTTTTACCTGCATGGAAGGTAATAGGCCATTTCCGAGTTGCCTTTAGCCTCTCTATCAAAGCGAGGCTAGGTGCACAACCTTTCATATGAAAATGAGTTTTCATTCACATGCAAATGTGAATGAAAACTCATTTTCATATGAAAGGTTTCGCACCTAGCCTCGCTTTGATAGAGAGGCCAAAGGCAACTCAGAACTGGCCTATTACGCGCACTTTCCCTACCGCGTGTCACACACACGTGTGTTCCAAAAAATGGCACCCCATATTTTAATACTCTTAATAGTGACTCTCGGTCCGACATCCACAAAGTATAAAAAGAGCGTTTCATATTCACGAGTTGGCTCATAGGATCCTTTTTGCTGCGAGCGTAGCGAGTAGCAGTTCTATTTAACTCAGATACCGGTTTGATTCTCGACGTGTGTTAGTGGAACATTTTGCCTCGCTTTCGTGTGGTTCAACAGCACAGCTGACCATTGCAACGCTGGCTCAAACAGTGCTTTCCCTTCGCGCGCTCTTCTTTCGTAGGACGAGTTTTTAACTTTCTGTATTTAGTGAGTATAATTTGTACTGCTTTGCTACCGTGTCACTTAAGGAGTTGTTCGGTCTTTTCTTTCAAAGCATCGTTGATTGCAAATCATGCGAAAGGAGCGACATAAAACGACCTACACACCCCATCACGAGTTGAGCCGATTTGCCCTGATCTGTGACAAACAAACTGAACTGAGCGAATGTGCTCGGTAACCAGTGTGTCAAATGACCCATTGTGGTCGCAGAAAAGGGAACTGAGTGAATGCGCTCGGTGCCAAACCGCCCATTGTGGTCGCAAACAAACGGCGAGCTGGGCGAATGCGTTCAGTGGCCGATGTGCCAAACAACCCGTTGTGGTCGCAAACATATACATTAAAAGACATTTATTCACTCTTAGCTTTGTTGTTGTTCTTCTTCTTGAACGCGTTAGTTTATTTGGCCTACATATTTCGCCGAAATAAAAAAGACACCGAAGACTTTTACATTCCTTCCTCTTTACTACAATCAATTTTTGGACATTAGGAACCTTCCAATATTTTTTCGGGCAATTAAGAAATATGATGCGTTATAATTAGGCCATCTGCTCGCAGCACTTTACCTTCCATTAGGAACCACTAGTATGTAACATGCGGATGCATAAAGCGTTTGATGATCGATCTTGGCATTTCCTTTCAATTTGTTTTTCTAAGTTTTGTGGCAGCTACACACAAGAAGATCGAAAATTTACATCTTTTGTAGACAGGTTTTGTTAATTTAACCCAATTGGCTTGATTACCTTGTTTTACAGAATTTGACAGATGCTTAAAAATATAATCTTTGTAATTGTGTAATTGCGGGTAAGGTAAAGCTCCAAAGGATATCATTTGTAAGCTTTCACGTTTGAATTTAAAGCTCTCTTTTGAGGACGTTCTCGAAAGCACAAGTGGCCTTTTACCAGTCGCTCAAGGGAGTGAAAACATGAATTCTTCAGGTGAAGAAAGCAGCACCAGTGATTTCATTGCACCAGTTCAGTCTACTCTCTTTTTCATCCTTTTTCTGGCAGCGATGGTTGGAAATGGTTTATTCTTATTCTTGTTTATTCGCAACAAATCTCTTCGAACTGTACACCATGCGCTGTTCACCGATCTTTCAATCATCGATTTACTTAACAGTGCCATTAACATTCCTCTGTCCGTTTGCTACGTGGTTTATGACATTGCCAGTTTGCGCAATAAGACATTTGCCTGGACTGTGTCGTTTCTGCAGGTATTTTTCGCCCTGCTATCGCTTTCCTCCATGGTATTACAAATGATCGACAGATATCTGGCTGTATGCTGGCCCATCTTCTACAAAACAAGCAAATCGATGGCGAAAATAATTGTCGTGATTATTGTTAAATGGCTGGTTATATTAACAATCGTTCTGCTTGTTCATGTCCCTCTATATGACACTGACCTAGGAAATTCGCCGGTTTTAGAATACAGAGGGTTTTACTCGAAGAAAAGCGGTCAAAAGCTTCCTCGGTATGTTACTCCGGTATTAATTTTGACAATCTTTTTATTTGGAAGTTTGTCGTTGTGGAATCTCAGAAAACGTCCAGGACAACTCGATGCTGCAGCCCAAAACGCCCATGATTCGCCGAACACCAGGGCGAAGAAAAAGGCAGTTTATACAATCCTAATACTGCTGACTGTAATTGTAATTTCATTTTTACCAGCAGCAATTAATGCTACACTGTTACTGGGACATGATAGCCAAACCAAATTTCTGGTCGGATTTGTAATTCTGTTTAGCCTTAATATTCCGAGTGCGGTAAATCCATTTTTGGTCCTATTCCGAGTGAAACGTTTTTCAGACAAGCTAGAGGCGCTCAAAAATGATATCCAATCGTTATGTTGTACGTGTGAAACCTATGCCGATGTCGAAAACGTTGGCGAGAATTCTGTTGATAGAAATGACGAAGCCAAACACAGGAATTTCCAAGCTGACGAATTTAGGCTTCGTACGTTTTGCTGTGATGAAAAGATACCTAGATCTTGCTCATTTTCTTGTCCTGACATTTCATCCACGCAGAAGACAGAAAAGGCAAGAAGAAAAAGTTTCTAGCAAAGGATTTGAAACTTTTTATTCTAGTGTTTAGTTTGTTGTTGGAATAATATGAGTGTAATTGTAAATTTAATAAATAAATGTTCCATGATGTTACGATTCAATTCAGTTCATTCAAAGTTACATGTTTCAAGCAAGTTACATTTTTTAGCATTTATTCAAAGAAATAACAGGTGAAAAGGGATGTTTATGATGTTCCTACGTTAAATTTGCCCTGGAAGAGTTTTGGGATTTACGGAACGTCTTGTTTTCGTGTTCGAAGACAGGTGGCAGGAAATGGGCATAGTCAAGTTGGCTTGCACTGTTTCTGGCATAATTCTGTAAACTCGTTTGATGATTTTGGCGATGTATCGTTGCTGGAAATGATTTATTTATTTAAATTTTGGTTTGGTGTTGGGGAGAATGAAACTAAAAATCTGCTGAACTTATCAAGTATATATATGTAGCTGGATTTTTGAATATCATATCGCTCTGAGGAAGCGTCTGAGAGTGTGCGTTTTAGGTCGAAAGTCCATGATATAAAAACAAAAAAGTGTTGTTTTTTTCTTCTCCGCTCGCTTTCTTTTCCTTTTCTCCGCTCTCTTTTGTGTGATTTTCAGGCCGATCGTGGTCATAAAACCATTGTTTGAGCGTCGTTGTAGTGAAAATGCGGAATTTTTCATCAACCACGTTTTAACGATTATTTTAACAATAGACCATACGTTGTTTTTCTAAATTGTGAATTCCAATTTAATTAGAAACCCAATTAATGAGGCTTAAAAAGGAGCACCTCAAATTAAAAAGCTTGTAATTTTCGTTATAACTTGAGATGTGCCGAAGTTATTCAGTGGAACCCCTTTAATACCATCAATTGGCTTGCCATAATAATATTCTTAAAAAATATTGACAGGTTGGTCAGAATAACACGGTGTCCAGAAACGAAAATGGTTGCATCAGTTTTGTTTGAGTCAAAAATGGGATCCTAATACAGCGGTTTTCAAAAGAGTGTCGTAAAAGCAAAACCGATCTGGCCAATCACAAGAGAGACAGACAATCCAATGAACCAATCAAAACTCAAGGCATATACATTTAGCTTTTGTTTTATTCATAGAATGAAAAAGGTATGATTGTTCATTGCCTCTCTTTTTAAAATAAGTGTTTACTAGTGATAACCTGCGTGGAAGGTAATTACGCGCACTTTCCCTACCGCGTGTCACACGCGCGCGTTCCAAATTACTCTTAATAGCGGAGCACTTGCCAGGCCGAAGGCCTGGCTGCGCAGCTTCATACTCATAGAACCTATGCCGTGAGTTTTCATGGTCATGGCTAGCGGAATGTTTCGCGGGCGCGTGTTTGCCCGCCCGCCTCTGCCCGCCCGCCGTGTTGGAACAACATCCGGGATCTTGAAAGCAAGGCTTTGTTTTTCGCGCGGCCACACAGCCGTGAGCTCGGTAAACACTTTAGTTGTTTTGTTGTGTCTAGCGGAGAATTAAAGTCGTTATTTTCCTGCATTTTTTCGCGGTTTGCTACTCAAAACAGGGATACTAATTAAGGTATACTCAGAAGCCGCTTTAGTGGAAAAAGACGAGCTTTCAGGGATAAAATCTTGCTTCGAGGAACTTCATGTATTACGTTTTTATCAATGCGGGAGATGTTTGTTTTCTACGGATTTCAGAACCAGAAGCGGAGATTTGAATTTCCAAGCAAGCGAGGGACTTAAAGGTAAAACAGATTACAGTTTTCGATGAGGATTTATGTTGATATCAATCTGTGAGTGACTTTTTATTAGTGTTATTGTTAGTTTTGGAGAATTGATTTTAAAACGTGCTTAAATTCAGTTGTATCGATCTCTTTAATTTTATCGAAGAAAGCTTGAACTCGATGAGCTATAATTAAGTGGTACGCGTTTTGCTTTTAAACGTAAACTAATGGAGATTTGAATATTTTTTTTTCGAAAAAAGATTGTGTCCATTTTTATGTGTTTGTTCATTCATTGGATAGATTGAAAAGCGATTTTATGTAAACAAAACAAGACTTTGATTTTATAGTACAGTTCTATCTTCACTCGCATCGCCTTATGCAAATATGTGTGTGTATTTTTGCAATTTTTGATTTTCAAATCAGTTTCTCGGGCAATTTTTGACAACCATAAACTGTATTTTATTCGGAAACTAGTGGTACTAGTTATTCTAGACAGAGAAAAGTTGTTTTTGTGAACTTTTGTACGGTCTATTTAACAGATAGATTCCATTTGGCCGTGTGTCTGTTCAGTTATAGATCACAGATGATGTCAAAATGTGGTAAGAACAAAAAAGTGGCACACGAGCCGCAGGCGAGTGTGTCACTGATGTTCTTACCACATTTTGACTTCTTCTGTGATCTATAACTGAACAGACACACGGCCAAATGGAATCTATTTGTTTTATACAATGAACAGAAAAGTAAAAAGAGTAAAATTACGAACTTGCCTCGTAGCGCTCGACTGTTCGAAGATTTGTTCCAGTTTAGGTATTTTTCAATTCGCCAATAACGCTTTTCGTCTTGGTTTCTTCTTTTTCTTGCTCGTAAACAGCTCCTGCTAAACATTTTTCGAGGCTTTCACTTGCCCAATCCAGAATAATCTCGCAAACATTTTCAAAACTGTGCGCCATGTTCGACAAAACAAAGCAAACAATTTTTCTATGACGTCAGCCGTGCGTCTGTACTCTGATAGATCATAGCCAACGACCAATCACAGAGCGCGTAGTATTCTGTTCATTGTGTAAAAAAATTTATAAAATGTTCAAGGAAATGCGCGTGCTATGATTGGTTAAACCGAGTTCGATAAAGCACGCGTTTGACGTAAGGTTCATTGTTGAGTTATATAAGCACTTGGGAAGTGCGAGAAGCACTTGGGAAGTGCGAGAAGCACTCGCCTTTGGCTCGTGCTTCTCTGCACTTCTCTCGTGTTCTTAAAAATTCCCGCGTGCTTATATAACTCAATAATGCACTCGGCGCGTTTTTTATTTCTTTAGTACTGTGCAGACGGTCGCGTAATACTGTTTTGAGAATTGCTAGAATTGAAAATAGCCCGTTCGTCAATCTTAATTCTTGTGCTTCCAACCTTTCACCTTAGTTAAGTTTCACCTTAGTTAAGCTTGTTCAATGTGCGACGCTGTTAGGCCTGGGCTATGTATATATATTAGTATTATCACTTTGCCAACAATAGGATTTAAATGAAATGACCATCTCCTTTGTTACAGAATTTGTCTTTTTTTTAGCCGATGAAACAATAGACTCCGACTCCAGTCAAGACTTTTGACAGGTTTTTTCTCAACGTTTCGGCCTCACGGCCTTCCTCAGGAGAATTACTGTACTAAGGCTTGCTTACAACATTTGCTATTATTATACATTGGTGTCACTAGCTCGATTTTGATTGGCTATAAGCATGCAGCTAATTATTGCGTGCTGTTTCTGTTACGTCATACTTACAGACAATGAATTTTATATATGTAGAAGTGACGTCATACCTACAGACAATAGTTTGTCTGCTGTGCATTGATCACTTTTTTGCGCGCGCTCTTGTCTTTACAAGTGCAGCTCAGGAATATGCATAATAAAACAATTATTGGATTCGGTTTTCGCATGATAGCACAGGGAGCAGAGGAGCCAAATTTGACCTTTACGCGTTCGATCTACGAGTCTGTTTTTCGCCCCAGCGGGACCCCAAGCGTAATCGGAGCTTTCCGTTAAGTAACCGCAAATTGCTGACTGTGGGCGCCACAAAATCGTTACGCAGCAAGAAGAGAGACAAGGGAGGAAACAGATTTGGGCCTAATTTTTGATCCCCGATTACTCGCTTTTGATTCAATAAAAAGTTCTGATTTTTGGCATGTAGCTTTATATGGACAGTCTCTGGACAGCTTTTCAACAATTTCGATGAAGAGATCCATTTAACGCTCTTTTCGGTGATCGCTCTTGATGGCTTGTCTCTTTTTCTTCTCGGCACTTCGTGCCTCGCTCGGAAAGCTTACGCTTTCCGCAGAGGAGGTTGGACACGGGCCGAAAAGCATCATGGGATGAATTTTTGTTTTCAGCGACACTCATTCAGTTTCAAACGAACCTTCGAGCTGTGAGGACCTCGAGGAACTACAAATTTTCAGACTTTTAGCCGCCATGGAAGTACAAATCGGCCTAAATTGAAGGTTATGCGATTACTCTTGTATAGATACCATTTATTTTTACAACTGAATAACTTGAGGTATCATTCTACGCCGATCGAAAGACTTTATAGTCTTTATACTCGTACACAGACTACAAATTTTAGCCACAACAAGCACAAATCGGCCTACATTGAGGTTGATAAGATTCCTCTTGTTACTTAGCAGGATTTTAAGCCGGTTGATCGATCGAAAGACTTATTAAAGCAAGGCTGCACGAGGAATTCGAACCGAGGAATATTTTTTAACGAAAGCTATAAGCTTAAATCACGGAATTACCAAGGTTGGTAACCACAACAATCGATCGTTGCATTTTATAGTCCTTGACCTCTCTTGAGTTTCAATGTTATAATTTTGAAACACACGAAGGCAATTTTGTTGTATGGAATGCTAGATTTGTGTTGTTACGAAGTATAAGTACATAAATAAATAAATAAATAAATAAATGATAAAACTGTAAAATCGTGTGAAACAACAAATATAATCAATGAAATCAGTAATAAGTTTACATCATGTGAAACAACAAATAATCAATGAAATCATAATAAGTTTACACAGATTATTCCTTGTTAAAAAATTCAGGAGGAAAACATGATTTAAAAACCTAATGGAAATAAAGCAGTGACTAACATACATTTTTGCATCTGAATTCAAGAACCATCCTTCTAGAAAGAAATCCAATTCTGGCTATAAAGACCTGGTAGAAAATTGTGACTAGGAGGACCTCAGGCAAAAAGGAATTCAAACTTCTTAGGCTTGAAATGAAAATACAGAGTGTTTTCATGCACTCTACTCTTACTAATTTGTGGCAAAACAATTCAAGGTACTAAGGAACCATTTTTCTTTGGGCCCTCTTACTTGGAATGTAATTAGAGCACAACAATCAGGACTGTGCACATGAGAACAACTATATTTTCTTTCACTTGAGCACAAGTCTTAGGTAATTTATAACAAATGTGCAATTGCCTATCTCATAAGCAACCAGAATTTGGAAAGGTGGTTACTTAGGAAGGATAGTTGCTTATGAAAGTCAAAGTACAACAATAGTGAATGGTTGCTGAACGGGAGCAAACTGTAGTTGTTCCAATAATTTTAACAACTTTCCTTTCAGACAGATAATTCTTAATGAGGTATTTATGTAAACCATTAAACAATTCCCCCAAAATTTAAATGCCAATTAGTGGTAGAGCAAGGAAAGAAGTGTTGAAATGTTTCTATTTTTAAGCAGAACTTTTTTCACCACAAGCTCCCTCATCCTATTTCATGGTTTTATTAATTAAAAAAGTAAATGAAGCCTTTTGAGAAGTTGGTACAGAAATGGGAAACAGAAACAGAAATTTCACCTGCTAGCTTACAGCCAGCCCCCCCCCCCCCCCCCCCCCTCCACCCTTGCCATCCTTGATAATCATTCAAGGAATACCCAGGGGCATAGCTACGGGGGTCCTGGGGTGCCCATGACCCCCCCCCCCCCCCCCCCTTTGTGAGATAATTTTAGTAAAACACAGCGTGGATGCCGACATGACAATCTGGTAAGTACCCTGGGTGTGACACAGTGTGACACCCCCTTTGAAAAATCCTAGCTACACCCCTGCACACCATAGTTAAATGGAGTTGATCAGGAGCCTATTGATATTATAATAGAAAACAATTAATAGTAATCAAAATAATTATAGCAATTCATAACTGATACAAAAGCTCCAACAAATATCCAGTGTGCCAAAATTGCCCCCAACTAAGAAGGTTATTTGAGATTTTCTTTGTGGGTGTGCCAGGATTTCTGAAGGCGGTCAGACCAAATTCGAAGACAACCCGATCTATTCCGAAGATGTTCCGAAGAATTCAGAAGTTTCCATGGACCTCAGTCCTGAGCTTTATAATATCCAGCTGTAATAATATTACATGTATTATTGTAATGTTCAGAATGATAAAAACCTACAAAAAGTGCTAAATTTCCATTAACATAACTATATTTTTAATTGGATTATGTGATCAGTTAAGGCTGATAGCTCAAATCTGTAAGTCAGGAGTGAGAAATTGCTCCATAGGCGTGAGTTGGTATGAGATTGGAGTTTTGGACTCGCAGGCATGAGACTTGGCAGGTATGTTCTATGCCACCATGCAGAACTTAAGTGTAATAAGTTTTCATTGTCAACTGAAGACAAAAGTAAGCAACCCGAGGTTGCTGTGCATTTCTAGCAGGCTACTGTTAGAGCACAATCCATCAAATATCGGTATAGAAAATTATTAATATTTATCTTAGGAATCAACAAAGAAATATATTTAACAGACTGATTAAATCATTGATACATTTTGTCTATACAAGTTTAAAATTTTATTTATAAAATAACACCTTATTATATAATATATAATAAGACCTTATTATATATAATTATCTGCTAAAATATGAAACAACTGACAATATGGGTGCTTACTCAATGACAATAATTCACAGTTGTCAACCCAATTGTGGACCTCAAGAGCTTTGGATTTTTGCTAAGAGCAGGGCTTATTACAAGACATGATAATGACAGACCAAAACCCTCACTGCCATGCCTCAAGCCCCAATATTTTGGACCAGGCAATAAAAATGTAATTCTTGTTTGGCTGCTATTTTCAGGAAAAAGAGCAGACATGGCTCCACATTTTGCTGTTGAACCTAGAAAAAGAATAGACTTCATTAGGAAGTCACTCCAATAATTATAATATGAAAAGAAAACAATAACAAACATATAAGCCTTAAGTTGTTAAGGTTATAAAAGCTCATATATAAATTGCAATGTTCAACTGTCATGATTAGAGTGTAGATATGAATCAAATATCATGTTTTTCCTCAGAAGACAGAAACTTTGATCTCAAAAGGTCGAAGCAACCTTAGAAATTACAGTACGCACACTTGTGATAACCTGCGAAAATGACTGAACTTTAATCGCAAATAACAGAAAATCGGTGAGAGGTTCGATGGGGTTCGACGTCCTAAATTAAAAGAATAACTATTTCTACAAAAGATGGTGCGATTTTCATGGCTAGAACCCACGCGATAAAGCGTCAAGAAACGAACGCGTTGGTTGACTACACGGTATCCAGTCACCTCGCCACCAGGGAGTTTCGCCACCAACGAACTCGCCACCAAGAGAAAAGTCACCTCGCCACCATACTTTAACACTGAACAACAAACAGAAGAATCGAATCATGTCCTTATAAACCAAAACTTATTAAACTATCTTGCATACTATCGGACCGTGCTGTTGACAATGCATCGTACGACAAAACATCAGGTTACTTTGTCAGTTGCGTATCTCAAGAAACATACTTTATGGGTTGAAAAGTTCGCAGACTCTTCGCATGACGGCGGGTGAAACGAGAAGAAACAAACACTCACGCACGTTGATTACCAGCCCCAATAAAGACAATCACGCGCGTCGGGAAAAAAAAATCACACCTAGTAGTAGTAGCTTTTATTTATACATATAATTTGCAACATAATAGATGAGTTTTCACAACTTGCACAGCCATCTATGTCAAAGACAAACAAAGAATCAAACAAAGAAGTTCTTACCGCTCGCGAAACAAGCGCGAAGAAAAATAAACAGTCTACGCGTGTATCCACGGCTCTACGATCGTGACGTGACGCAAAACGATTCCGGCACAAAATATTAAATAAAGGCACTCTTCATATTCTAATCAAACAGCTACTTATTGGTGACGAATTGGCAGCAAGGCGGCGACTACCTTGGTGGCGAGGTGACTTTTCTCTTGGTGGCGACTTCGTTGGTGGCGAAACTCCCTGGTGGCGAAGTGACCGTAAACCGACTACACAACGTGGACGAAAGCCGCCATATTGGACCGGCTTGCGAGGAAGCCTAATAACAACGAATTCTACTGAAAAAGTTGCGATATAAACAAGTAAATAGAAAAAGTAGCAACATACCTTTCATGAAAACTCCTTTACTGGTAAAAACGGACTACATTTTCGAAGAAAAACACAATTAAAAACCATGGAATGTTTCGTGGGGAAATTCTCGCAGAAAAGACTGTGAATGAATACGATGATCTGATTGGTCGACAACTCCTACCAGGATACCTTTCGGCCCGTGTCCAACCTCCTCTGCGCTTTCCGGAAAGCGCCGATTACGCTTGGGGTCCCGCTGGGGGAAAAACTCGAAAACAACAGATCGAATAACGCAAGACACAGCGCGCGTTTTAAGCTCAAAGATCGAACGCGTATTAGGTCAAATTTGGCTCCTCTGCTCCCTGTGATGATAGCGATAATTATCAAGGCCAAAGTTTGTGTTATCTGCCGAAGCCGAACTGATAATAATAATAATAATAATAATAATAATAATAATAATAATAATAATAATAATAATAATAATAATAATAATAATAATTGTTTTATTAGTGATAGATAAAATATGAGCGGGAGATCTGTATGGGCGTTGACTTATGAAATGAAACAATGAGTAGAAATCTGTATGAAAAGTTAATGCATACTAATTAGCTCAGCAGAGATCTGTTTTACACTTCAGCATTAATGGCGTCATTAGCTGCGGCTACACGTTTCAGCTTTTACCTAGGTAAATTCGAAATAACATGGTCAATTATGATCGACTAAGCGGTCCTCGCCGGTGAACCATGTTTTTCACATAGAATGTTATATTGTGCCTTTATTCGTTTATTAACCTACCATGCCAGTAATGCCTCCACAACTAAAACCTTTATGAACTTGAATAAGACATTTTTATTACTCATGCGCATAGCGCGCATGAGGTATGGTTGCGGCTTCGTTTTTCTTCGTCATTTTTTTTTTTTTTTGGTGTCGCATTTGTGCATGCAAATTTATGTTGATGTTGTTGTTGTTGTTGTAGTTGTCGGGATTATAATATCCTTCTAGTTTAAATTGTGCGATGGAAAATCCGGGAGAAGAGTAGGATTTCTAGCTCAAATCTTTTCCTTTTTAAAGGGGAAGGTAGAACTATTTTGAGCGATCAATGTATGCGGGAATGTAAAAAAAAAAGTGCACTCATGAAAACATGAGATGCCTCTTTGTCTACTTTACGAAATCCCAACTTTATAAAACTCCATTTGAAACATTTCACTGTTAAACACTGTATTTAGACTCTGGTAAGGGAGCATATAAATCATTTCTCAGTCAAACGCTGTATCTAGACTCTCTCGTAAGCGACCATTTTCGTTTAGCGCCCAATGTCAGTTTATAAAACATTAAAATTGTGTTTATCAACTGAGCCGATAAATCCTATTTGACACATTTCTCAGTCACACATTGTATTCAGACTTTCATTGGCGACAATCTCCGCTAGCGACCATCTTTACCAGTGAAATCCCATTTGAAACATTTCTCAGGCTGTATGCGACCATCTCAGTTATGAAATACTACTTTAAACGCTTCTCAGTCACAATTCAGTCAGTCAAATTCATACATTAGCGACAATCTCTGCCAGCGACAATGTTTATGAAATCACTTTTAAAACATTTCTGAGTCACACATTGTATTTAGACCTTCCTAGTCACTTTCGAGAGAGTCAACACGCATTGCGTACCGATGTTTTATTTCAGTTTTCTCGAAGCATCAGTGACAGGCCTTCAGTCCACGCAACTCCCTGCGGTCAGAATTTCTGCTGTAAGAGCTGTATACGAGTAAGTAGATTAGCGGTGCGTTTTTGTGTTTTAAAGTAGTCTCTTTTCCTCTTTAAGCTCGTCGGGAAACGCAAGTGAAATCTTGCAGTCTGTTTTATCGATAAACCTTCTGGCTGTATCATCTATTTTAACACTGTTGTGAGACTCAAATGATAGAGAACACAACAATAATGTCAGGAAAGGAAGTGAAGTTTGTTCCTAATGATTCCTTTCAAGAGGCAGCACCAAGCAAAATGGATTGCGTTTGTTCAAGAAGAATTAACCCTCGAGAGAGTAAGAGAGCATCAAGACGACGGTCATCCCGCCTTTACATGGGGTTGTTTACGTTTTTGGTCAAAACTGGGCTGAAATTAAAACCAAATTACCTTTTCTTGCAACGAAATGCTCCCGCAACACCACAAGGAAGAGATCATGTGAATTCTTGAAAGGAGAACAAAACACAACCAGTTTTAAGTGCGGTTTTTCAAGACACAAGAGCCTTGATGTGAAAATGGCGCTATTTGTCAAGATGCAATCCATTTTGATCCTGGTCGTAGCCAAAGACGAATATTTATAGTGTTTCAGTGCACTTATAGTGTCATTTTAAGCAGACCTGGACCGTCCGTTGATGTTCTACACGAAGTCTTCTAAGTGAGACGAAATTTAATGCATCAGTCCATGCATCAGTCAGTTGCCCATTTCCCCCTCCCCCAGGACAACCCCCAGACATTAGCATTTTGTGAAGAAAAAAAATTGGCAAAATGCCTCATGGCGGGGGACAAAAAAGCTGCACAATTATATAGTAAAAGAAGAAGGAAAATTCTTCGAAACTAGTGAAAAGTTATTTGAAGGCAAACTAGGTCAGCAGAGAAGTGTTTTCCCTCAGGTTTCCTGTAGTGCCACGATTAACTCTAGTTATTTGCGGGTTGCTACTATATTTTGCTTTATTATTTGAAAAATAAATTGTTGTTGTTGTTAGTGACAGATTAGAGCAAGTTCCCACAAATTTCTCGTCAGAAATGGAGCCAGGATTCTTTGAGGTCGAGGATGTCAAATGCCCCGGGGTACACTGACCGTGCGCAATTTGCCGAGGGGGGGGGGGGGGGAGGGGGGGTGGAGGTATAGGGGATGGGCATTTCTGGAATTGACTGATGCATAATGGATAGATTCAGAAAGGAGTTTCGGTATTTTGAGGTCATGACAATCTTGGAAGAGTAATATGTTGTGTTTGACTGGTTGATTGCAGATTTTGCGCGCATCTTAAGGCGTCAGAAAATACTCAGATTCTGGCGCCGTTTCTGCCCAAGATCATGGACGGTTTACTCACATTGGCAACGCAGTCAACTGATGACGTGCTTGCTCTGGTCCTGGAATCTCTTAGGATTGTTATGTCGGTAAGAATTAGGACCTGTCTTGATCTTTTTATGAATTCTCGCCACTTTGTACAATATAATAAACAGTGCCATAGGAAAGTATTGCTCAGTAGCTTCCATTTGAATGGTCCCACTTTAGGATTTCATCCACAGACTGCGGCAAAAGTTAGAACCACCTTGTACAGCATAATAAACAGCACCACAGGAAATTACTGCTAGTAGCTTCCATTTGAATGGTCCCACTTTAGGATTTCATCCACAGACTGCGGCGAAAGTTAGAACCACTTTGCACAGCACAATAAACAGCACCACAGGAAAGTTCTCCTCGATGGCTTACAATTGAATGGTTGCACTTCAGGATTTTATCCACAGACTCCGGCAAAAGTTGAAGTTTTCATTCAAATTTTCCATTTTGAAAAGATTTGCCTGTGACTACTGTCGTTTGACTGCAGGTTAATAAGGAATTTACAACGTCTTGTGAAGGTAGAATAACACCGTTAACCATAGCGCTCTTCATCAAGTACGCTCACGGTGAGTGTCTAATTTAGCAGCTTTTTATGCGACAATTTCGCTTCTTTTTACTTTTCCCGCTCCTCTCTCTGCATTTATCTTACTAAGTTATTTTCATGGAATGTATAATAAAACAGGTTTAATTTTCCGTGCTTTTGCACTTAAGTTTAGCTGGCTTTACGGGCTTAAATAAAATAACAGACTAAGTGTGAACGGCTTTTAAAAGAAGTTGAGATCGGTTCAACTTTCCACGTTTACGTAAGCTCTTCATACGTGTACATCTCCCCTTGTTTTATTTACGCGCATAAAACCAGCTAAATTTAAGTACGTACGCACGGAAAAATTACGTGACAGCGGAAATTCACCTTTTGGGTTAAAAATACGGTGGTCGATGGGGACAATGAAGTCTTTCCCGTTCGCGTTTGCTGTAAACGCGATTCTAAATCTTAATGTGTTTCCTCCTAGATGCCGCTCTCATACCCTTAATAGAAGACTTGTTTAAAGAACTTGCAATGATTGAAACTTGCAACAAGGTAAGACGCATTCGTCATTACTGATCCTAACAATATGCAGAATGTGTGACACTCAAACCTAGTAAATGAGCTACCGTAAGTCCTCTAATACCCCCTCAAATAAGCGCCCCCCCTCCCCCCCATATGTTTTAGAAAATTAGAGAACTTTGTATGCGTCCGCCATTTTTGCGTTACGGAGAGTTTTTTCGGAAAAAATATTGAACCATTATAAAAGAAGCGGAGTAAAACAAATCTTACCACCTCTCTTCCTCTCCTTTCACGCACTCCTAAAAATCACCCAAAAATTCACAGAAATAAATAAGCATATTTTTATAGGGCCTATGCAATATAGTTCTAAGCGCTTTTACAACATCCAGAAATTGTAGATTACATAACATTCATCTACAAACCTGTGATAGCATTTTTCAATAGCTTGAAACGTGAACGAGATAATTCCATAAATTCCGATCTCACGTAGCGAAAAAATGACATTTAGGCACGAAACTCCCCTTTAACTGATTGTTATTATTGATACGAAATTGATACTTTGAAAGACGATCTAAACTTGGAAAACGTCTTCGTTTGTGGCGCTTTGCGCATTGCGCGCCTATTTATTTCTGTACCTTGCTCCCTGCTCGTGACTCTAACTCTAAATTAAACTCTAGACTCTAAACTAACTCTAAACTGTAGTCTATCTCTAAATAACGAATAAAGTAAGGCTGACTGGACAACTGGTATTATGTATATTTATTATGTATATTACGTATATTTATGTATAGAGCGATTTTCGTATGACCTTGAAAAACGTGTTTGCGATTTGTTTCATCCACCAATGATTGAACAGATCAAACAAAAGCCTCGTTCGATAGACTACGCTAGAGTTGTAAAGTCCTTCACGAGTATTTACTCTCCAGTTTGGCATTTTGTTGTTTCGAGTTGCGAAAAAAGCGGAAAATTACTTTTTTTTTTGTATTCAACACGTTGCATGTTCGATAAGCCAATCAAAATCCGGGCGCGTTTGACTCTGTTCGATAACCCAATCTAATGTTTACTTTTCGCGTTGGTTTGTTGTTTTGGCTTTGTACGCGCGTTCCATTTCAAGGTCATACGAAAATCGCTCTATCTATATTCCATATTTTATTTTTGTAAAATTTGCTGACCAGATCCACCGGGATCTGACTCCTTTGTATTGTCCGTTGGCTCTTGTAGGATATATCGAACTCTAGCATTCATAACATCATTTCTACTTTGTTAATGATTTCCGCCATTTGTTGAACTTTCTTTCTAGCTTTTAATGCAGAGGTTTCTGCCCACATTAGTCAGTATATTCCAGGCACCTCCTGACAAGACTCCTCTAGGAATAAACGCTGTGAGTATCAGAGTTCTTCATCACACGTTACTGTAAGTCAGGGTTCTATCTTAGTATGGTTGTTGTTTGCGGCAGACGTTCCGAGTGGCCGAACACGTTGGGGGAGGGGGGGGGGGGGACGGGGGGAGTTTTTGAAATAGACATATCTTGACATGCAATCTAGTGCATTTTGAGACAAAATTTTGAGACAAAATTTTGAGACAATGTCACAGCAGCATTTTATTTTACTTTTCAGTCGTGATAACGTTTTGACAATGTAAGACCAGAAGTTTATAGTATTTCATGTTGTTTGTCATATAGAGTCCTTTGACTGACGGAGAATGCTTACCTCGTGTACACTGACCCCGATGTTTCTAATTACATATTTACTTACATACTGTAACGTAACATTTTTTTTTGGGGGGGGGGAGCTGGGATGTTTTGGCTATGTTATGTAAAACTCTAACCATACACATATTCATTTTTATCGTACGGCCACGCTGACGAAAGTTTATACAAAACTAAGCCAAAAGGGCTGAATAGATTTATGCGAAAATGAAATCATCAAGTGTATGTTAAAGTTCTAAGAAGGCATAAAACCTACGAAATCCTCGTGAACTACTAGTCCAAGCAAGGAAAGTGTGGACAAAATTTCGCGAGAACAAATAACGCAATAGACCTCTTTAGCTTGTATGTATTGTTTTCCCAATGTAGACCATGTGATGTTACACTGGAGAACTGTTTCTTGTAAATTTTCTTCACGTGCATATGTATGTATATTTTATAAAAAGACAAAAGACACATTCCCTTGAGAACATCACATGACCTACATTGGGAAAACTAAACATACAAGCAAAAGAGGTCTATTTGGCGAAGTTTGTGCGTATTTCCGTAATTTATGCACCTGTCAAACCTTTTGGTCAGCAACAAGAAGCTGCAGCGTGGGTATGTACTTCATGTATCCTTTATAATAGTGTATTTAATAAGTTAAATACACTTTGATAAGGTATACATTAAGTACCTACGGCAGCGTGTGGACACCGCTGATCAAAAAAAATTGCGGGTTCAAGGAACAAGATTGCACACCGATTTTGTCATGTCTTGACTGTTACGTTTGTCTTTTCACAGGTCTGTATGGACATACTTGGTTACATCATTCAATGTACCCAGCCCCCTCTCTTTGAACCGCTGTTAAACACTGTATTTCCAGTTGTTGTTAACACGATACTCGCATCAGATGATAACGCCGTCTTACAGGTACAACTTTCTTGTGGGATGCTTGACATGGGTTGTAAAGAGCAATTCTTCTTTATTTTATTTATCTATTTTTTTTTTTTTTTTGGTGACGGAGGGGGCAGGGGATGGTCGCTTTAAAATATCAATATTGAAAAAGATGTTATGTTCATCATGTCACGGGCGTGGAACAAAGACAAAAATCTGTGTCCGAGACAGGATTCGAACCTATGACCTTCAGTACACTGGTCAGATGCTCTAACCACTGAGCTACGAAAGACTCGTGGCGAGCTAGGTCATATACAAGGTTCACACACTGGTCAGATGCTCTAACCACTGAGCTACGAAAGACTCGTGGCGAGCTAGGTCATATACAAGGTTCACACACTGGTCAGATGCTCTAACCACTGAGCTACGAAAGACTCGTGGCGAGCTAGGTCATATACAAGGTTCACACACTGGTCAGATGCTCTAACCACTGAGCTACGAAAGACTCGTGGCGAGCTAGGTCATATACAAGGTTCACACACTGGTCAGATGCTCTAACCACTGAGCTACGAAAGACTCGTGGCGAGCTAGGTCATATACAAGGTTCACACACTGGTCAGATGCTCTAACCACTGAGCTACGAAAGACTCGTGGCGAGCTAGGTCATATACAACGTCACACACTGGTCAGATGCTCTAACCACTGAGCTACGAAAGACTCGTGGCGAGCTAGGTCATATACAAGGTTCACACACTGGTCAGATGCTCTAACCACTGAGCTACGAAAGACTCGTGGCGAGCTAGGTCATATACAAGGTTCACACACTGGTCAGATGCTCTAACCACTGAGCTACGAAAGACTCGTGGCGAGCTAGGTCATATACAACGTCACACACTGGTCAGATGCTCTAACCACTGAGCTACGAAAGACTCGTGGCGAGCCAGGTCATATACAAGGTCACACACTGGTCAGATGCTCTAACCACTGAGCTACGAAAGACTCGTGGCGAACTAGGTCATATACAAGGTTCACACACTGGTCAGATGCTCTAACCACTGAGCTACGAAAGACTCGTGGCGAGCTAGGTCATATACAAGGTCACACACTGGTCAGATGCTCTAACCACTGAGTTACGAAAGACTCGTGGCGAGCCAGGTCATATACAAGGTTCACACACTGGTCAGATGCTCTAACCACTGAGCTACGAAAGACTCGTGGCGAGCTAGGTCATATACAAGGTTCACACACTGGTCAGATGCTCTAACCACTGAGCTACGAAAGACTCGTGGCGAGCTAGGTCATATACAACGTCACACACTGGTCAGATGCTCTAACCACTGAGCTACGAAAGACTCGTGGCGAGCCAGGTCATATACAAGGTCACACACTGGTCAGATGCTCTAACCACTGAGCTACGAAAGACTCGTGGCGAACTAGGTCATATACAAGGTTCACACACTGGTCAGATGCTCTAACCACTGAGCTACGAAAGACTCGTGGCGAGCTAGGTCATATACAAGGTCACACACTGGTCAGATGCTCTAACCACTGAGTTACGAAAGACTCGTGGCGAGCCAGGTCATATACAAGGTTCACACACTGGTCAGATGCTCTAACCACTGAGCTACGAAAGACTCGTGGCGAGCTAGGTCATATACAAGGTTCACACACTGGTCAGATGCTCTAACCACTGAGCTACGAAAGACTCGTGGCGAGCTAGGTCATATACAACGTCACACACTGGTCAGATGCTCTAACCACTGAGCTACGAAAGACTCGTGGCGAGCTAGGTCATATACAAGGTTCACACACTGGTCAGATGCTCTAACCACTGAGCTACGAAAGACTCGTGGCGAGCTAGGTCATATACAAGGTCACACACTGGTCAGATGCTCTAACCACTGAGTTACGAAAGACTCGTGGCGAGCCAGGTCATATACAAGGTTCACACACTGGTCAGATGATCTAACCACTGAGCTACGAAAGACTCGTGGCGAGCTAGGTCATATACAAGGTTCACACACTGGTCAGATGCTCTAACCACTGAGCTACGAAAGACTCGTGGCGAGCTAGGTCATATACAAGGTTCACACACTGGTCAGATGATCTAACCACTGAGCTACGAAAGACTCGTGGCGAGCTGGGCCATATCCAAGGTTCACACACTGGTCAGATGCTCTAACCACGGAGCTACGAAAGACTCGTGGCGAGCTAGGTCATATACAAGGTTCACACACTGGTCAGATGCTCTAACCACTGAGCTACGAAAAACTCGTGGCGAGCCAGGTCATATACAAGGTTCACACACTGGTCAGATGATCTAACCACTGAGCTACGAAAGACTCGTGGCGAGCTAGGTCATATACAAGGTTCACACACTGGTCAAATGCTCTAACCACTGAGCTACGAAAGACTCGTGGCGAGCTAGGTCATATACAAGGTTCACACACTGGTCAGATGCTCTAACCACCGAGCTACGAAAGACTCGTGGCGAGCTAGGTCATATACAAGGTTCACACACTGGTCAGATGCTCTAACCACTGAGCTACGAAAGACTCGTGGCGAGCTGGGCCATATACTAGGTTCACACACCGGTCAGATGCTCTAACCACTGAGCTGCGAGAAACTCGTGGCGAGTTAGGCCATTTAACAAATTTACACCGGTTTTCCGTGGTGTGGACTCTTATTTACCACGATTTACGTCATCACATGGTCAAAATGTTGTGGACTCACGAGGCGCAGCCGAGTGAGTCAGCAACAAATTTTGACCATGTGATGACGTAAATCGTGGTAAATAAGAGTCCACACCACGGAAAACCGGTGTAAATTTGTTTTTTACAACAATATTTAGAAAAAAATACAAGGAAAAATCGAAGTCTTGCTACAAAACGTGACAGTAAAGAAAGAGCAAGCGTTGTCTATAACTTTCTCGCAATCTGATTGGCTGTTTTCAAGCGCGCGTGATGTTAGCGTCAGCACCGTTGTCTGGACTCTCATTTACCACTCACGTCGACCAATCAGATTGCGAGTTTAGCGGAAATTGTGGTAAAAATACTAGGTTCTTTATGACATGCGTCCTGCGTACTGTTTAGATCAACAATGTCGAAAGCGTCATGTGTGGAATCAAACCTATGACCTTCTGCACACCTGTCGTGACATAATGAACATTACATCTTTCTCATTTCGTTACCGAACTTAACAATTTACCATCTTTTTTCATTTACCACCACAATATCAATAGTGTTTACATTTCTTTTTATAAACAAAAAGGCAGCGATCTCCTTCCACATCTTCAGGGGAAGTATATACGCAAGATAGTCTATTGAAGTATTCTGTTTTTATAACGATCAGACTATGTGCCAAAAAGCGCGTCATTAGTCATGTTGACCGCCCCCCACCAAACCACATTTCGCTCTTTTTTCATCTTTATCAACTGCAAAAGGGTGTCAGTAAAACGCGGGGTCGGGGTGGGATTAGGTCTAGGATTAGGTATGGGATTAGGCATAGTGTTAGGATTAGGTAAAGGGATTATATTTAATCCCATACCTAATCCTAGACCTAATCCCGCCCCGACCCCGGCCCCGACCCCGCGATTTACTGACACCCCAATAGATGTTCAACTTTTGTTCGAGCTACTGACCAATAGAAATGGTGCTATTAAGTTATTCAGTCATAGCGTGTGATCAAAAAAAACAAAAGATGAGCACGGTCAAGTACAGTTCAACATAAATTGTAGCAAGGTTTCATAACCAGTCCCTCGATTAACTATGTTTCCACGAACAAGAAGTCACACAAGTTTGTTTTGGCGAACCGTTTGTTTTAATATATTAATGCAGTATTTTAATTTTTGTATTTCTATATAAGAGCGGTGGTCAGTGCCTTCGAGCGTTTGTCTACGTTTCCCCGGAGCAAATCATTGCTTGGTAAGAAACTTTTCCAATGCTTTTCTAGTTCTTTGTTTCAGAATACGGTACTCTAACGATTTGCCGAGTAATTTTCAAGGACAGGTTTGCTCCGACGAAAAGCTAAGTCTCGAATTGTCATCCTTCAATCCACAGACCCATAAGTTAGAACAATCTTGTACAGCAAAGTTAAAAGTACCCCAAGCACTGATCACCCTGAAGGATTTCCTCCACAGACTCAAAAGTTCGAACAACCTTGTGCAACATAATAAACAGTACCACTGGAAAGTTGTGTTGAAGAGCTTTCATTTGAATGGTCACACTGTAGGATTTCCTCCACAGACTCGAAAGTTCGAATAACCTTGTATAAAGTATAAAAAACAACACCACACTAAAGAAGTGCGCGACATCTTTCTTGCATTTAAATGCCATAATGCCATAATAAACGCTACCACAGGAAAATAATGCTTTATAGTTTCATTTGGTCACACTTCAAGCTGTCATCAGCTGTCATCCGCAAATGCTACGACCTCACTACTAAGGTTGTCCCTGGCAGTAACAAGATAAAAGTCTACGATCGCGGTTAAGTAATCACCCATAAATTTATATATATATATATATATATATATATATATTTTTTTTTTTTTTTCTAAATCAACCTTTCTCGTTATTTCTTACAGGCGCGACGCTCAAGGTAACAGCGCGATTTCTTACATTGTCCGAGCGACGTCACACCTTCTGGATCCCAGGGCTCCGGAGTTTACAGCCTCGTTTGTGGGAAGACTGGTGACTACACTAATTAAAATGGTCAGAGAAACAGTAATTTACCAAGTAAAGACCAAGTAAACTATATACAGTCTGTAATGAACATGAGAACCCGCAACCTCTTTACAGACATTGCAAAGTTCTTATAAGATCGTAGAGTGATATAAAAACCGCGGGAGATTTTAATCAAGCGACCGCAAACATCTGGCCCCGGTTGTTCAAATGGTGGATAGCGCTAACCATCGGATAAATCACTATCCAGTGGATAAGCATTAGCAAAACTAATTGTATTATCCACTGGATAGTGATTTATCCGGTGGATAGCGTTATCCACCTTTTGAACAACCGGGGCCAGGGGTGGAATTTAATAGAAAATCGTGCTCGCACTCATTTCATTTCATTTCATTTATTTATTTCTCCAAACCTTAGCAGATGATAATACAGAATTGAATATAAGTTGAAAAAAGTAAGTAAATGATATAAAATTTTCAAGGAAAGAAAACGTACGTAATTACTCCGGCCAATTACAACAGACGCCAACAATCCAATGAACCAATTAGAGCACGAAGCAGATACATGTAGCCGGCGTCAAGAGCGGGAAAAGCGTTGGACTAAGTAGTTTTGGTTTTTAATTCTGATTGGTTGATAAAGTGGCGCGTGATTTTTCAGCCAATCACAAAGCCATCTCGAAATTATTTTCGACACTCAATTAAAGACCGCTTATTTCTTGACAGATTGGTAGTAATCTTGGAGAGAACCTGGATTTGTTGTTAAGAGGAGTCCTTAGCAAACTTCAAAAAGCTGAAACGTTAAGTATAATTCAGGTGAGTTACTCGCCAGAGTTGATTGAATTGTTTGACAAGCTTTATATCGATTCCCTTCTTGTTGGTCTACACCCTCCTTTATGTTTGTTTCTTGTAAATGACCACCCCCGAGACTTTCAACTCTAAGGTTATGATTCGTTCGTCTTTTAACAGCAGTAACCAGTCGCTCATGTTTGAAAAGAAAACGAAAACTTTCATTTTTTCGACCGGTGTACTGTAGATGCGTGGGCGGCACGGTGGTCTAGTGGTTAGCGCGTCGGACTTTCAACCTGAAGGTCGGTGGTTCGAGCCCGGTCTCTGCCGTCGTGTTGTTTCCTTAGACAAGAAACTTTACTCCACACTGTCTCTCTCCACCCAGGTGTATAAATGGGTACCGGCGACAAAATGCTGGGGGTAACCCTGCGTGACGTCGGCGGTCATATTGGTGTCCCAAAACAGTGAAATGGCGGCCATACTGGTGTCCTCAACAAATCCTATGGGACTTTAGTTCTATTATTCAAATATTTCCTATAGATCGTTTTCAGTCACGTGACCACTTTGCAATTGGCCGCCATATTGGTGCACATCACATGCTCATGAAACGCGAAACACGAAGCTGAGTTCATGTTAAAAATATAGATTACTTCGTGGGCAGTGCGCGCGTACGGCGTTTACGCACGAGTTGGTGATGTATCAGAAATCGAACGAGTGAGCGCAGCGAACGAGTGAGATTTCTGATACAAACAAACGAGTGCGTAAATGCCGTACAAAGCACTGCCCATGCTGTAATTTGTTTATTTTATACATACTGAGATTTTATGCCAAGGTATGTTTTATTTATTTTTGTCTCGAAAATAAACAGCTCTGGAATAAATTACTTTGACCGGCAGAGTCTCAAACAATCAAGTAGTGAGAATACAATAAGCTTAATAATTAAAAATTGTACAGAATCGATCGGAAATCATAAAGAATGTTCACCTCCTCATCGCTTAAAGCGGTTTCGCTGTATTTGGTTTGTTTCCTTTGCCTTCTTTTTTCAGTTGTTTGCTTCGAGCTTCCAGACATTTTCTTGCTTTTTCAATCGCTTTGTCTTCAATAATGCTCACAGGGTATTTACTTTCTTTCAAATGCCTGTTGAAACTCGAAATCAATCCTCGAAGGCTTGAAAGCTCGTAGTCTTCGCCGTCTTTTCTTGTAACACTTAAAACTAGCAGTAATCAAAGATTAATAAGTGCGTTCGAAGTTCAATGAATTTACCTAAAATCATAGGAAGAAGATAGGAGCAAATTAGTTGAGACATTAATTGAGAAACACAAAGTATCTAAACAGCAACATGAACAACAGTAATTTTAATAGTGAAACCAAAAAATGTAACAAAACATGTCTATCTACTTAGTTACAATGTAGTTCAGATACTGATTATGCTAGACTAATTTTGTAACGGTAACATAAATAATAGTATAAACTCGAATACTGTAGTTGCAAGGGAAAATGTAACAAAACATGTAAATTTGGCGCAATGGCCACCAAGTACAAAGACTCAGTTTGTTTGGTTTGTATTTGTGACCGCTATGGGTCAAAGCACAATGACTTGGTTGATTTGTAATCGGTTGATTTGCTTTGTTGTTCGACAAACTCGAGGACATTAATTCGAAGCAGGACAGCAGCGAAGGTCTTCGGTTTGCCACCAAGTACAATGACTCGGTTTGTATGGTTTGTATTTGTGTCCGCTATGGGTCAGAGTAATCGGTTGATTTACTTTGTTAGTCTTTCTTGTTCGGCAAACTCGAGGACATTAATTCAAAGCAGGACAGCAGGGAAGATATTCGGCCGTTTGTTGTAGTTGGGACGCCGATGTCGGGCTTTCCACATGCTCTTGGAGTACTAATAACTTTCCTGGTAAGACTTTGACAAGTTGAAGCGATGAATGTTTTAAGAAAAATCGCATGGAGTTTGAGAAAAATGATTGCACTTACCGAATAATCCAAAGATATCTACACTACGGATAGTCTAGGACGCACGAGGAATTTTTCAGCTGAAAAGGTGGAGCCGCAATTTCTTTGGCCAGTTTTTGGGCTTAAAATTGGTGCGCGCGCATAATAATTATTCAAAATGGCGCAGATTTTGAACATCGCCCGTTGAACCAAAAAATCGGCGATTCTTCACGCCTGGCATGCACAGGTATCCCATCCTCCACAGGATCCCCAAATCCGGTTGAAATTAGGATGGCGTTCTCCTAACGTCGAACGCAATAAATTCGCATACGTACTTGTTGAGTTCTTCTGCATGGTTGCATTTCTTGTTGTTGTTGTTTCGCTCTTCTCTTTTAAGAATACGGTTAGTAGATTAAATTCTCTTCGCGTTTTCGCTCGAGTGTTTTGTTTTCCTGCTCTTGAATGTATTCTTCAATTGGTTTGTCCAAGGACATAAATCCGGAACTTTCAGTCATCTCTTGAGTTTTGAATAAAGAATTAAAAGTTCAAGCAAATATTTTTGTGAATGAAAACGCTAGCGCCAGCGACAGTACAAGCGCCTTTGAAAATATTGATATGTTTTGACAGGTGCTTTGTGATTGGACGAAACGCTTTTCTCACGTGTGAGAAAGTCGTTTCGCCATTCTGATTGGCTGCGAAAATTCCCGAACGGGGTTTTCACGCGCGAAAATCTCAGTATGTATAAAATAAAATGGTTTTATGCGCGATTTTTGGCTGTGGGACGCGAAGTGTCCGTGATAAAGGGGTTTATATGGCAAGAATACCTTCAGTTATAATTAATCAAGGTGAAGAAGTGAGGAAACTTTCCGAGGCGAAACAAATGGATATCTGCGGATAAGTCGAGAAGACCTCACAGACTCTATTTTAGATCACGGTCGAGTCTGTAGCAAACATTTTATTTCCGGAAAAGCGGCAAAATTCCGGTTTCTGAGCGGGGTTTTAGTAAAGACGTTCGAGTCCCCAGAAAGCTGTAGGTCCTCGGTTAGATTCTCAATCGTTACATCAAGGTCAGCTTTCATTTTCTTAGTAGCTGATTTAAAGTTGATATCGCGGACCCTAGCGCATTCCACCTCGTTTGCAAAGCTTGGTAGTATCCAGGAGCACCTCATTTGAGTGCAGGAAAGCCTTCCATTGACCTTTGTCCAGGCCTCGAGGTAAAAAAGCACACTGGCAATGTACGAGCATGATTCGGCTAGTCCCGCTTTGCATCCCAAACAATGAGCGCAATTTATTGTACCATCCTTGTTAGTAATAATCCAAATTGGTATCAAAGCATCGTTCATGCGCTGCGAGTGCACCACGAACTTATTTGCGATATGCCCTTGCGCGTTGGAAACAAAGCCCGAAACCATTTGATTGTAGGCCTCGAGCTGACTTCGGAAAGATTTAAATTGCTTTTGCGTGTAGAAGCTGCTTTTGAGGACCAAATAACAAAGCAAGTCAGTCGATTCAATCGGCGGAAAGCATTTGAAGCGTTTTCCCTCTATCAAAACAGGATCGATTCCAATAGTTGAGATTTTCTTTAGATAGCGCTCACTGACTTTTCCATCCAGCTTTTTAGCGTAATCAGATATTGGAATTGAGACTGTATTGTCTGGATCAGACGAAGGAAAAGAAATTGTTTCGCTGGAAGCCATTTTTTGGATTGTAATCAAACACTGAATCTGAGCACGTAGCTGAAGCACGTGACTCGGATGTGCACCAATATGGCGGAAATTAAGTCTGTGACGTCACGTGAAAACGATCTGTTGTCTTTGCACTCCAATATGGCCGCCGGTCACGTGAGTGAGAACACTCTATACCTGCTATACCGATTTATCTACGAGAGCTTCAACTGTATTTTGTTGAAAGCACTGTCAATATTAAACACTTAATGACTGGTCCCGAGGGAAACAGTGAATTTTGTTTCCCGAGAATCTCGATGTTTCCCGAGACGAAGTCTAGGGAAACATCGAGATTCGAGGGAAACAAAATTCACTGTTTCCCGAGGGATCAGTCATTAAGTGATTTGTTATATAGCAACACAAAAAAACACAACACAAGACAGTTTGAAGAACGCGCCGAGCACACGATCTGTCATAATCATGCCACCTTTTGTCACGGTCTTATCACGGTGTGATCACGTGCGCTAGCGGGCAACAGTGCAATGTTACCCTCTGACGTCAAAATTGTTGCCCGCCTTCGCAAATGTTGCCCGCTCAGCACAATTGGCGGGAAACAGTTTGTTTGTTAGATGTCATGTGACGATGAATCAACCAATCAACGCGCGCGTTGTATTGAGAAAAACTCCAGCTATATAACAAGAGCCTTTAAGGGACACTGTCCCGGCTGAAATATCGTGTTTTCATGGTTATGGCCAGGAGCTTGCTTTAAGCTTGCTTTTATATCTTGAAATAGGAAGACAAAATCGCTCAAAGCGATTAAAGCAAAAAACTATTAACTAAAGAGACAATACAGTATAACGCCTAAAAAAGACAAAATTCCACAAGAATGGCAATTTTGATTTCTTGACGGCCTGTCACGAAATCAAATTTGATGAACTGTAATCCACTTTCATCCTTGTAATCCTGCACTTTATCTCCAAACTACTGCTTCTGTTTTGCTCTATAGAATCTTTTTATCCAATTACGTTCTATATTTGGTGGCATTTGGCGATGAAACATGAAATCATTTAATAACAGTTTTTTTTGTTGCGTTCCCACAGTCGCTCGTGCTTTCGTTTCTCCACCTGATGAACAGTCAGTTGAAGATGACCCTTGATTTCCTGAGCGGTGTTCCTGACCCGACCGGCAAATCAGCCCTGGAATATGTCGTCAAAATTTGGTGCGCAAGGCAACCGGAATTCTTTGGAGTTTACGACAGTAAAGTGAGGTACAGTTGAACCTATAGCATATATTACCATACCCAAAAACAAAGGAAAAACAAACATTACCTGAAATATAAAATTAACTACAACATATATATATATATGTACTGTGCATGTACACTGTAAACGCACACAAACTGTTTTGCCGTTTTAAGAGTGAATGCAGCATGCCCCCAAGACGCAATAGAATTCCAAACGAAGTCCGTAGAAGGATTGTCAGAGCCTTTGAGGATCCCACAGAAGACTACCTATCAGTCGCTGACACATTGGATGTGAATAGGAGCACGGCCAGAAACATTGTAACAACCTACCTCCGTGAAGGAAGAGTAAACGAAAGACCTCGTGGCGGACGAAATAACGTTAGAGTTGATAATGAGATGAGAGAATGCACAAATGAAATTTTAAACGAAAACTGCCTCGTTACATTGCAACAGATAAATGAAGAACTTCGAAGGCGACTACCTGCTAAACCTTTGCTGTGCGATAGAACAATTGAAAAGACTTAGACTATGGAAGGAATGCTGATAAGCGTAAAGATGGCCAGAGCAGTACCAGCTGATCGCAACAGACCCGACGTGATAGAGCGACGCTATGAATATGCCAACTGGTTTATGACGCAAGGGGTCATCAACGACTGCATCTTCTTTGACGAATGTGGCTACAACATCTGGACAGCGAGAAGTCATGGAAGGGCGAGAGTTGGGGAACGTGATTATCGTCAAGTTTCAGGTCAACTTGGCAGAAATGTGACAATTTGTTTGGCTGTATCGCCGACAAATGACCTTGTCTACCACACAGCTCGTATTGGTGGGATGAACAGGCAACTTTTCAACGATTTTTTGGGAGAAGTCGGAAGACGAGTTAATCCCGACAACCAAACCTTCTTGGCGTTTGACAACGCCTCTGCACATCGAAACGCAGATTGTCCTAGAGGAAGAATCGAGATAAAGATGCTGCCCCCCTGTTCGCCGTTCCTGAATATTGTAGAGCAAGCCATATGTGCTTTAAGGTGGCTCCTAATAGTTTAAACATTCCCATCATGATACATCTATGATATTCAATCACAGCTACACCAGTAAAGTTAAGAGAAAACGTTTAGTACAGGTTTGTAAACACTTTACAAATGAACAAAGTTAGGTGGCTACCACATCAAATTTTGTTACCATGGCAACGTAAAAAGAGGCCAAAAAGACCCCATTTTCAACCTTTTGAGGCTAATAACTTCAAAACCGCTCGGTAAAATTTTTTGATTTTTATATAGTTTCGTCTTATAAACATAACAAACATTTGTGCCAATTTTGAAAAAATCTGTACACAGAATTTAAAGATATGTCATTTTTACATAAATTTAAGGTAGCTCTGAACTCTATGTACAGATTTTTTTAAAAAAATTGTTAACATATCGAAAACAAAAACTTTCACCGTGTAGTTGCGTCGACGAAGGAGACGCTTCCTAATCTTGTCGGCTAGGCGGAACGAATCGAGAAAAGTGTCGGTACCAAATCTGCGCCATCTTGAAACGTCACAATAGTATCCAGCATTCATCAGGCATCATCCTGGGAAGCTGAGGTTGTGAATAATCTATTTGTCTTGATTTAGTTTCGGATATCTTCCCGATTTTGGAATCGTACGGCTCAATATTTCAACGCCTACTTCTTCTGGTATGTTTTGAATATTCTATCTTGATTTTGCTGTGGTTCTCTGCCTGATTTGGGAAGCTTTCACCTAAATACCGACGTCGTTCTTCGCGATGTTCTACGGTACGGTGCAATTCGCTGTATGTCTTGTAGCAATAATTCACTGACCGGCCGCGCCAGGCGAACGCAGATTAACTTTACAGTGCTCGAAATTGCGCCTGCATCGGGCGCATTTGCGACTAAAGATTTCGCAGTTTTGTGACTAAATTTGTCTAGCTAATAAAGGATCTTGTGTCTTACTTGCAACTGGTAGCACAGGGAGCCCAAACGCTTTATCGGCTGTAACATAATCATTTAATAAAATATTGTTATTTACCTGTTTTCCTGTGTCTTTTTGAGTCGTTTTGGAAATGATTTGAATCAGAGCGAAGACGGTTGACCTTGCACGTTTCAAATATTATCTTGTCTGCCGCTTCGTAAATACGACGCGCCTATTACGTCTCAAGTTGCCATTATTATTAACTCAAGTTCCTATTATTATTAACTATTAACTCTCCAGAAAGAAAGAAAGAGAGCAAGGGATGAAACTCAAATGGAGAAATATTTATTCACTGATTTATTTTCCATAATCGCGGCCGGGACCAAAAGCTGAGCGATCCCTTGGCTAAAATATGTTCTGGTTGTCCACATGAATTTGTGTTCTTAACTGGCAAAGAACCGAGCAAAACAAAATGGAAATATTATTTGACTCACCAGTAAACAACATTAAAATTGCCCGGCACTGGACCTTGATTTGAGCGGAAATTCGCTTGTCCTAAAAATTGTAGTCAAAGGCTGCCGGCCGTTGGCTCGTGTTTCCTCGCGCATATCCACGCGCGAGACTGGTCACCTCAACTGTAGTCACTGATTGTACGAACGCTCTCAGTAAGTTTCACCCCTTGTTCTCTTCTCTCTTCTCGCGGCCATTAAATTGAAACCCGAGATTCTCTCCCGAGGAGAGTTAATAGTTAATAATAATGGGAGCTCGAGTTAATAATAATGGCAACTTGAGACGTAATAGGCGCGTCGTCGGCAGACAAGATAATATTTGAAACGTGTAAGGTCAACCGTCTTCGCTCTGATTCAAATCCCTTCCAAAACGACTCAAAAAGACACAGGAAAACAAGCAAATAACAATATTTTATTAAATGATTATGTTACAGCCGATAAAGCGTTTGGGCTCCCTGTGCTGGTAGTTGTAATTTTATCCAAAAAATCCTGCGAAATTCACATTGAATGTTGCGTGACTTAATCGTCGATTTCATCCTCCATGAACGCGGTGTCCAAGAAGTTTATCACGGAAGCACTTTTTCAGGCTTTCTCAGAAATTTCTCATTTCCGGTTCCGGTATTAGTACATGTACTGAGGAGTATGATTTCAGAAATCAAGACAAATATACGATTTATATGTCGGGAAAATCTGAGACCTTTCGGAGTACACAGCATGGCAGGATTTTGCCCGATCCCACGGCGATAGCGTGAATTTGTTTGATGTCGGCCCGACTTTTTTGCCTGCGTGACAAATCTCGCGACATAGCCCTTTTAACAGTGGCTCAATTAATTCATGAAACTGAGGTACTAGGTCAAGACGAGGTGCCACGGGATAAGGAGACGCACTATAATCTATGATTACTACTAGTTTATAAGTTATTAGCCTCAAATGGTCCAAAATATCGTATTTTTGACCTCTTTTCACGTTGCCATGCAACGAATGATGACGTCGTTTGGATACCACTTTGTTGACTGATAAAAGATTTACTGGTTTCAAGTAAAAGATTTTTAGCCACACCATCGCGCTAGCTGTAACGGAATGCAAAAGACGAGAGGGCTGAACACTATGGAGCCACCTTAAAGGCTGCAATAAAAGCCGACATTTCACGCCCTGACATTCAAGCAACAATAGATGACCGAGACGAAGCTCGATGACAAGGCATTCCACTTGGAGAGTATCGACAAAGAATTCTCTTAGAATCCTCTCAAAGGAATATGAATACCATTACGGATGCAAAGTGCGCAGGGTGGTACAGATTCATGTAGACATATGTACCGCGTTGTCTTAACCGCGAACACATTGAAGGCTAAAAATGAACTTTGTTTATTATGGACGGTAACGTGCTTGCCAGAAACGACTTTCAAAAAATGTAAACGACTGTATTATTGATGAAAATGTGTTTCCAAACTGAAAGGCATTATAGACTTTACAATAAAAGAAAATGACATTTTAATGATGTTATTGAAAGTGCATTAGCATGGTAATTGCGCAAGTGAACCAACGGATGATTAAAATGAACATTTCTTCGTGAAAATGTTATTCCTAAGATGTTATCGATTTCCGTAAAATAAATTGAATTTCTATTTTCCGTTAATGAAGGGCAAAAGGTGTATTAAGCGATTGTTGATGTAATATAGAGCAGTTTTCAATTGAGTGTCGAAAGTAATTACACAATTGCTTTGATTTTGCATTGCTACGCTTTGTGATTGGCTGAAAAATCTCGCGCCACTTTCTCGACCAATCAGAAGTAAAACCAAAACCAATCGTGACTTGCTCGCACGCGTTTTCCCGCGCTTGGCGCCACCGACATGTAATTGCGTCAAGCTCTGATTGGTTCATTGGATTGTTTACGACTGCTGTGATTGGTCAGAGTAATTACTTTGGTTTTGGTTTTACGACACTCAATTGAAAGCTGCTCTATCAAACACGTTTCATACTGTTTCATCAGGATTTCCAAACACCGAGAAGAGGGTTGAAAAAACGAGGCGCAGCCGAGTCTCTTTTATTAAGTTCCAGGTGTTTGATACTCTCTTTCGAGTGTTTGATATAGCTTCTCAAAATGATCATTAAATACAGAGAAAACAAAGGAATAAAATCGCCAAAATCTAAGATCGAGTTTCCAAATCACTGTCGCGCCATTTCCAGAGATGCCAACCTCTGGAGATTGAAAATAGGGAGTTTTTTCCGAGGGTGAATTCTGAGGGTGAAATTTTTTCGCGCCGAAGGCGTGAATCGAGGAGGTTTTTTTTTTTTTTTGGGGGGGGGGGGGTGGGGGGGTCGTGAGCATGTAGGGGGCCGGAAAACTGCATTCCTGAGACCCGAAAAGCGTTTCTGAAGTTAAGATATGATGTAAGACCGCATTTATTTTTGGATTTTGGGAAAATTTGGGTTAAAATCTTAGCCTTTTGTAGAGAAAAGATCCAAAGTCGCTTTTATCCGGGAGATTTGGTGACCCGTACGGGAGACGGGGAGATTCGTTCCGTATCCGGGAGAGTTGGCATCTCTGCTGATTTCATGTAACAAATGTTGAACGAATGTTCAAACTGATGTCGAAACCATTTAGACGGGCTTTAAGATAACAAATAGTTAGCTAAAGAAAAATGGTTTGGTGGTCGCAAATTGAATTTGAGCTGGGCTTTATGATTCACAACAGTTCCTTGTGTTCGTTATCCTGATTGTATTCCAAGCCTTTTTTTTCTTTTTTACAGTACAATGGCGCTGTGTAATGTTCTACAGTTCTTTGTTGACACCGGCGATAAAAGGCTCTCTAGTATCATAGTAAAAGGCGAGAGGATCTTTCAACAAGACGAAGGTAACAGTTATTGAGCTTATGATAACACGGGCAATACATTGTTTTCTTTTAACATTATTTTGAGAGCCGATGTCACTATGATAAAAAGTCAACTTCTGTCAACTGTGCTCTTCTTTTTACAGGGATCCGTACAAGATCCATGGCGGCTAAAGGTAAATTGAGTTTAATCTGAACGGATGCCACGAAGCCGAAGAGTGTCATTTATATTTTAACCTTTTACTCTGTCTAAATCTTTCTTGCCAAGAGTTGACCTTTAAAAAATTACACAGTTTGAAAAACCGCTCTCGTGAGCTTTCAAACATCAAAACAAACACATAACAACAATGTTCGACATCGTATTCATATTTTTGAGCGTTTTTAGTTCATTTTAAACTGTTTAAAATGCCATTAATGTCGCATTCAGAGAAAAGACTAAATTTGTAACCAACGCAGTCATTTAAGGACGTTCGCGCCAATTGTTTATGCGCATCCTTACTGCGCACGCAATTCATGTCGCAACATCATGCACGAGCGCGCGCGCAAAGGAAGAAATCTATTCACATGAAGGGATGATGGTCAGTGACCCCTATTTTTTTCTTCATACTGTACATCACTTTCTTAACCGATTATCTACAGTTTGTGAAAAAAAGAAAAAAATCTGTCTTGTAGAAGTTTGATTTTTTTTTTTCATCTTTTTTATCTACGCGACGTTGAATTGCACTCATATCTTAGCTGTATGTTGTTTCCGAATGCCCTCGTTAAAGGGTTAACTCATTTAAAGGTTGAAAAGAGTTCGAATTATTTACGAATGAGGCCCACTTAGGTAACATTTAAATATAATAGTTTCTCCCCAGCGATTCATCTTTGATATTGTTTAACTAAAAGCCATGGACACCATGTCATGTTACGAGGACTAACTTTTCAAAAACAGGGTAAATTTCTACACACTATATCTCTTAAATCAATTCGGTGACCCCCAATTTTTTTGCATTTCTGACATCAGTAACTCATTATCAGACCGTAGCATAAGTTTGAAAAAAATCTGTCTTGTGGAAGATTTTCGCGCGAACGTCCTTAAGTAAAATGTCCGATCAAAATGGAGGTTAAAAAGGACACATGTTCTTCTAAGTAAGAAAAATTATTTCCAGCATTGTTATTGGAAATCATTTTTTAACTCGTGTCTTGTCATTTTAGCACCAGACCAGTGGACCCTGATTCCCGTGCCAGTGAAGCTCTTCAAATTAATCATCAATGAACTTGGCACACTTTTGGAGAGCGCTGCGGCGGGGCAGGAAAATGAGGATGGGGATTCGGACGATGTAAGCATCTAAGCTATTCGCCACTTTAGAAACGAGAAGGAAACTGGGCCGAGTGAACTTTCGCAACGACTTCTGGGATCGTTACAGGGGACGCTTCTTTTGTTTCTGTCCCCAGTAACAGTCCCAGAAGTCGTTGCGAAAGTTCACTCTGCCCAGTTTCCTTCTCGTTTCTAAAGTGGCGAATAGGCGACGTCATTGTTTACATTTTGCTTCATTTTAGCATAGGAATTTACATAGAGAAGGCATCGTGCTAAATACCAATTGTCTTTATAAGTTAAAAGAGTTTGTTAAACTTATCTGCCTAATTTTTAGCTGTTTGTATATACTAGAAATAGTGTTCACTATAGCTGCCCCCGCTTTTGATAACCTGTTTATGGGATGTGTATTGAATATAAATACTGTGCATACGACTGTTGAAAAATTAACGTTTCAAGCATTTTATTGAGGTTAACATCCATGTAAGTAGTCGACATATTTATCTGTAAATTTGACAATGAAATCTATTACAATCATATAGTATTGTATTTATATTCTGTGTAACAGCGACATGTTGTATGTTATTAAATTCGTGCAATTTTTGAAAAAAAAACAGGTCACCAGAAATACAACAATAACCAAACTTGCAACAATGTATTTGTAGACAATATAATGATCTGACAAAATCGATGCAACTCTGAGTTTTCGGTGTTACAGACGTTTGAGTTGAGATTCATCATTCTGTTCTGAGATATTTGCGACCTGTTGGATCGAGTCTGTCGACCCCGTTGCTGATTTGTGTCGGACAAACCAAATTTATTCAGTACTGTTGAATGCTTTTGAATTCAAAGAAATCACTGAAGTGCAAAATACTAACCATAAAATGCTTCTCGAAGATGGCGAAACGCGAGACCTTCAAATGCTGCAAGATGCGGGTGTGCGGAAAACTCAGACCCGGCGGAAAACTCAGACCCAGCGGAAAACTCAGACCCTGCGGAAAACTCAGACCCCACGAAATTACAAAGAAATAAATTTCACGCATGATCAATCCTTTTCACCTCGCGTAAAATGTTTTACTGTCATCCAATCATCCCACCAGTGCAGATTTACTTTGATTCAATATGCTGCAAGAACAATTGAACTGTAATTTAGTCGTCGACAGAATGCACTGCACTTCCTGTTAATTGGCAACTGAAATAACAAGATAACAGCGAGATATTTATCTTGCCTGGTTCATCGTTGCGATCAAACAGGGAAAAACTATAAACATGATTTAAAATAGGAGCCGGCACTTCGGTTAGTTTTCACTGAAAAAATTAAAAAAACAGTCGTGAAAAATTTAGTCAAATTTAGTCAGTTGTATTCAATCATAGTTATCCATAGAGGGCCTAACATAGGGTTGGCGGGATGCGGGATAAGCCTTTTTTCGATGCCGGGATGCGGGATGAAAGAAAATTTGAAGGCGGGATGCGGGATGGTTAGAGGTAGGCGGGAAGCGGGAAGTTAGTCATTTTCATGGCGGGACGCGGGAATTCTTGATTTTTCCGGGTGGGAAACGGGATGGATGACGAAAATGCACTCGCCGGATATTTCACGATTCCGTGAAGAAAGACAAGTCTGGATGTTTACATAGGTGAGTTTTTAAACCGGCGTTTTTCTATCCTGTCTTTCCTTTGAAAACATTTCAGAAGTCCTGATCAGGGGCGTTCCTGGCCAGTTTTTACCAGTAAGCCAGGGGGCACAAGTTGAAAAAAGAAAAGGTTAATGTAGCATAATATACGGAAAGACATCGCGTTGTCATTTTGTGGCTGATAAATTTTAAAAAACTTGTAAGCCAGTGCTTACTTGGCCTTCAGGCAGGTACCCCCCTGCCATGCCAATAAGCAGACACAAGTACACTTACAACTCTGAACAATTTTCAGCTATATTTCAGTTTACATGCTAGAGGGATGAGAGGCCAGCCTTAAGCGAAACATTTGCGACTGCTCTCGTTCGACCGCTAATTTGTTTGCATTTTCATCATCTTCTGCCGCTATAATCGAACTTGAATTCGCGTCAACTCTAAATGATTCTTGCCGCCATATATGGATGATAGTATCTGCTTTTTGGCATTCAAGGGCCGCGGAATGGACGCAACAAACAAAACGTCACTAAGAAAGGCAAACCTTGCAGAAAAACTGACACACCACAAGTCATCCACACAAACGCGGCGGGTAACTGAGTTTCATTCCATTTTTCTTAGCTTACCAGCAACACTTGAGAAGTTAACTACTCGTCCCCGACCCTTTTTCACAAGCGGAAGAAAAGTTTTAGTGACGTCAATCATTCCCCACAGATTTACGCCCAGGGGCGTTCCTAGGCTTTTTCTGATTGTAAGCCTTGATGGTTGTGAGTGCCGAAGGCACGAACTTTTAGGAGAGAAATTGAACAGTCTGAAAGGCCATTTCATGCATTCCCTGGACTGGAAGTGGTTAAACCGGGAAGGTCTTTTAACGCATTAGAGCTAACAAAAAACTAAATATTTGAATTGGCAATTATGACAATCATCAGTCTGCAGGTGTCCGTTTTCAGTAGATTCCAATGGAATAAGGCTCAACTCTATCCTTGATAAACAAGTACAAAACCATCCGATTTATTTACACTTAAGAAAATAATTATTTCGTGTGAAAGTACCAGACCTTACATGTCAAACGACGGGACGTTACGTCCGGCCTCCGGCCGTAGAGCGAGTTGTAATCGCGAGTACTGAATGCTCTTGTAAAATGACGCCTTTCAACAAGTCAACACTAAGTCTACAGTTGGATCACAGCTTAGTCGAGCAGCGAGCTTTGTGACTCGTTCTAATACAACATTTTTAAAAAAGTTATTATACCGTCTGAACGGCCTGTAAGCCCGTGCTTATTTGCTTAAATTTTGAAGTTTTGTCTGATGGAGGGCCTTCTTCATGGTCCACGAGCTGTTCTCCGATAAAGAACTTTTATTTGGCTCCTCAACACTTACTCAAAAGCGGACAAATTTACCAAACTAAACTGACTGCTGCTGTTTACCGCAAACAAACACCGAGGTCGTAATGCATTAGCCCGCGGAAATCGCATCTCGTCCGGAAAAAACTGCGACTTGTCTTGCAAAAAATTATTTTGGAAGCGGGATCGGGATGACATGTTCGAAGCAAGCGGGATGGCGGGATGAAAGAAAAAACAGTGGCGGGAAGCGGGATTGGGAAACCCTATTTTAGACCCTCTCCATAGTGCTAGACAGAACGGATTTCCCGTGTTTGCGAGTGTAGAAGCGGTCAGATTTGTCTAGACGAAGTTGCATATTTTACTCTTGAGCAAACACCTGAAGAGAACGCCATTCAGGAATCGCAACAAAACTGATGAATTCTGAGGCTGATATTATTTTAGCACTTCAAAGCATGCGATGTGTCCAACAATCAGTTTTTTAATATTATTTCAAGGTTTCTAGGAAGAAAACTTCTTGTAATCTCGTGGGGTCTGAATTTTCCGCCGGGTCTGAGGTCTGAGTTTTCCCGGGTCTGAGTTTTCCGCACACCCGCAAGAAGCTGCTTGAAGATGGCGAAGCTCGAAGGTGACGAAACGCGACCTCGTGGTTGCAAGTACCCGACACCACCGTGCGCGCTTGCTAAAATATTACCCGAGACCACCGTGCGCGACTAGTTTTGTCAAATCGAGAATGCTTCGCCCACTACAAACACTCACATTTCTTACTTTTTCAACAAATATTCTTTGTCCTTGTATGTATACACCCGGGGAATGCTAGGGTGCCTCCTCGGGTTTTGGCCTCTGGGCCAAAACCCTGCGGGGGCAAATATTTAAGAAAATATCAAGTATCCAAAACTGCAGAATTGTTGGGTGGCAAAAGCACTGATGAGCCATCAGGGTTGCCACGGTCAGGGAAAAGTCAGGGAAAAACAAACATTTTTCAAGGTCAGGGAAAAGTCAGGGAATTTTGCAAAAGGTCAGGGAAAATCTTAGTTCTTGTTAAAGTCAGTGAAAAGTCAGGGAATTTTGTTTTCAGTTTGGTGAAGTCAAATGCCATGCGTTCAAAATCCCATGAAAAACGTAAAGAGATACAAAAAGGAGGAGAAGAATATTGATGGTCTGCAAAAGAAGCTGAAGCAAATGTAATAGTGGATGTGGCTTATTTGATAATTCGCCTAATGCAAAGTCAGTGAAAATTGTTTTGAGGTCGGTGAAAAGACAGGGAAAAGTCAGGGAATTTTTTATGTTCTAGTGAGTGGCAACCCTGGCCATACATCCTTTGTAAAATTTCGAGAATTTTAAAACAGCATTGCACAAAGAGTATCTAGTATATCGGCTCCAATTTCCAAAAAAACGTAATCATGCTATGCCCTTTCAATTTTCAGAGTTGATTTTTTTGTAGCTCGAAAATAATTTGAGGCGCATATGCTAATGAGGCGACAATTGAAGACAAATATTCGCTCATATGGACCATAAGTGACTGTTTGTAAAACGGTGCTTTTTCGCCTTTATAGAAATTAGGGGCCTTAAGCGCCAACAAACGGCTCTTCACCTGCATTATATATCTTAACAAACACCTTTTTTGCTGTTCTCTGCACAACCACAACATAATATGACTTCTGTGAAAATTCGGACTTCACACACGACGGTAAATTGTGCTTTCTCCATTTCAAACTGGAAGGCTGTCCCTGTGATCTCAGGTCCAGAAAAGCTTGGTGACCTATCGGACAAGTTAAACGAGTAGGAATAATCACTACGTGATTTGAAAGAAGGCGAATTTAGTTTTTCTTGGCTTTCAGCTCGTGATTGTTAAGGTCCCTAGCGTTAGGTCAACTATAACTTATGGTTATTACATACTAAAAGAGTGCGTTCGATGCCTGGGGGAGTCTGGGCACGAGAACGAAGCGAGGCCTGGAGTGGGTACCAGTTTCCAGCTGAGAGATGCTCCTGAAAAACGTGCGGGGCGGCCAATTTGGCGTTAACCAAAACCTGGCTTCACGAATTAAGTGGTTGATTTGTTTTGTCACTAGGGAGAGGAGGGTTGGGAGGATGTGGATGATGACGAAGAAGGCATCGAAGTGTCTGGTGGCTCACCATTTGCTCCCGCCGCAGACTATCTCGGTAAGTGACTGGGTATTAGAAATACGTTCACGTTAAATCAGATGGAAACCATTCTGTGTTTTGGCATTTAACTTACAATTACCATGGAATTTGCCTAAATAATGTCAATGATCTAATTGAATAAAAATCCACAGTCGTTACAGATATACTTAACCCTATCACTCCCAAGAAGGCCAAAAGTCAAAATTCAAGAAAAATCCCAAATTTATTATTTATTTCCAGTGACCAGTACTCACAGTTTGGTTTCAGTTTCTGCTTTAAGAACATCGATGACTTTTGAATAAGCACCGCCCGCCCTCGAATAAGCGCCGCTTTAAAAAATCGAAAATGTTAATAAGCGCGCTCCACTCTTTCGAGTAAATACAGTATTGAGAAGATGACATCCTCTTTTATATACAGTGGACGTTCCCGTAAGCGGACACCCTCTCGACGCGAAAAAGGTGTCCGCAACTGGAGCTGAGGCCCGTTTCTCGAAGTCACGATAACTTTCCGGGTCCGGAGCTAAATTTTAAAATCAGAATCTATAGGATGTATTAACCCCTAAACTAGCCGGAATTGTTTCGTCACCTTAGAATTCTGTTGCTTAGCCTTTAATACCAACAAATATGCATCTTTTTAATGTGAACATTGCACACAGAAAATAGCTTTCCGGGGCCGAAAGTTACCGGGACTTTTGAGAAACGGTCCCGTGGCGTGCGTTTCAAAAAACACCCGAAGACTTTTCGGACCCGAAAGCTATTTTTTACTCATGCGCATAGCGGCATGAGTCAAGGTTTCGGTAAGGTTTCCTTGTTTCTATTTTTAGCTTTCGTCCCGCTTTTTGCAGTCACAAATTGCCTTGTTTTTTTAAAGTTTCCCGTATCCCGCGGGAGGACTTTCACTGGTCTGATTGGTTGACATGCGACCTCGTGATTTCGCCGTGCCCGTAATCACGTTCTTGTTTTCAAAATAGCCTAGTCAAGCCACTGGCATTTGGTCTTCACCGGAAAAGAAATTACATTTTTCGATGGGAATTTATGTTGATATCAATTTGTGATTGTGTTGTCGCTAGATTTAGAGAAATGCTTATAAAACGTGTTTAAATTCAGTTGTAAATTCAGTCGTAATAATGATATCTGATAATATGTAAACAAAACAAGACTTACATGTCACGCAAAATTCGTTGAGAGGGAAGGGGTGCGTGACCCAGTTAAAATAAACCATAAAACGTTCTTATCAGCAAGCGCATGAGTACAGGCTACCAGCTAGCCTCTTGTTTAAAATTCAATTTCTTCCGAGTGGCGATGAAGTTTTTATCCCGCAAACCAGCGCAGCGATTTTAGTCGACTTTGAATTTTTTTGCTTAGCTTTTAAGGTCGCTCCAAGTTTTTTTTTTTGGTCACACTTCCCTTTTTGAATGCGCTGATACATAATCTTACTTTAGCTCAATAAATCTGAATTTGATACCAGATGTTAAGGCTGGTTTTCACTAGCGCATAAGCATAAGCACAAGCCAACATACGCAGACTCAGTAACGTGTTATTCATTAGTTCCAATTGTTCGAACAAAACAGAACAATAGGCACTAATGATCAACATGTTACTGAGTCTGCGTATGTTGGCTTGTGCTTATGCTTATGCGCTAGTGAAAACCAGCCTTTAGGCTTAGATGAAAGTTTTGGATGATGTCTTTTTATGCTAATCAGCGTTTCCATAGCAACCATAAACAAATATGGCGAAAAACAGTTTTTCCAAAATATCTTTCGATACTGGGGCTACCCACGACAAGCGAATAAATGCGCTATAACCTACACAGTATAGCACACTAAATGGGAAAATTTCAAACAAATTAAACTGTTCGATTTTGAATAATTCGCTAAAACATTTTTAACACGTGTTTTTTCATGTTTAAAATATAAGCGGTCAAAACATTCCATAGGTCTCACAAATTATCATTAAATTACCAGAGAATGTTTCCTCAGACTAAAATTATTACTCCCTGCAAATAGCTCTGACTAATTCCTTCGCAATAAAGAGAACGAGCTTTTCATTCAAATGCAGTTTAAAAAGAGTGAAAACGTCAAGCAAAACTGCATTTGAATAAAAAGCTCGATCTCTTTATTGCAGAGGAATTAGTCGAAGCTATTTGCAGGGAGTAATAATTTAAGTCTGAGGTAACTTTCTGTAGTAATTTAATGATAATTTGTGAGACCTAAAGATTAAGTTGCAAGTCCATCAAGAAATTCCTTGCCAGTACATTTTTTATGGTGACACTAAAATGTCTCTGCCATTGCTGAAGTGCCTTGGATACACTGTTGTGTTGACGACGTTGTAATTCCAGTTACAAGCATACAAGTGGTGTTTCGAAATAAAAACAAACACTGAGATATGGCACTGTAATCATAGTCAATGCACTGTAGAATCATTGTGACGAACAGCGATGTGAAGTCAGTTGATTGATTAAAATAAGATTCAGAGGCTAATGGGATTTCCTTTCGGGTGTCCACTTACGGGATTTTCAAAACAAAGGAAACGTCTAAATCGTAACCCCTGAACTGAAGTGTCCGCGAACGCTTACGGGAATGTGTCAATACAGTGTTTGTATGGGAGTTCAAACGGGGTTTTGTGAAGGCGGTCAGAAGTAGAGCTGTCCGCTTACGAGAATGTCCGTTAAGAGAGCTTCTACTGTATCTTTAAATTTACGTCATTTTATCAGATTGCACGCAGCTCTATACAACGTCTAATTTTATAGGGCTGGGTAACCCTTCAACTCCCACTGAAGACTGCCAAAATTAAAGAAAAATCACAAATTTCATTTTGTAATATTGCAAAACGAATGGTACCATGTAAAAGTACTGTCGAAGAGGTTTTATTTGAATGGCCACACCATGGGATTTCGTCGAGAGACTTCAAAGTTAGATCTACATTACATATCTCTACATGTTATTAGACTCGTAACGTGGTTTGTTGTTGTCCAGGGTTTGATGTTGATGATATGGAGGACGAGGACGAAGATGACCCAGAGATAAAGAACGACCCTATATATGTGCTAGATTTACAGGTACGTTAGCGCTCTTTTCATTCATGTGAATGGAAACACTTTAGGGTTTCATCCTCAAACTTTCGGTTAGAACCTCCTTGTAACAGAAAATAAACATAACCACTGGAAAGAGCTGCTTGCCGTCCAGTTATTTAAATAATGTCGGCATCTAAAAACTTCAGTTTTCTTGGGAGCGATCATCCCTTGGCCTGCGTAACAGGCGCCGGTTCATTTAAGGCTGGTTCCCACTAGCGACGTAATCGGAAGTGGAGTAGGAGCTCAGGGTCCAGAGGAGCTCTATTTGATCGTACAAGACGCTATTTTCTTCGAATCGTCGCCGTCTTGAAAGTTTAACTGATTGCGTTACACAATATGTTCCGTGGGCCAAATTACTAAGGGCGCAATTATCTTCGGAAAGCGAAGCTTTCCGAACAAGGCACGAAGTGCCGACAACGAGGCAACGAGGCACGTACGCCGATTTCGCAGCTTCCGAGCCCGTAGTAATTTGGCCCGCGGTACTTATTTTGTGTAACGCAATCAGTTTAGCTTTCAAGACAGCGACGATTCAAAGAAAATAGCGTCTTGTACGATCAAATAGAGCTCCTCTGGACCCTGTGGTAGGAGTCGGAAGCGTAAGGATCCTTACGTTCTAGTGTAAATTAAAAAACCGAGTCGGAATCGGAATCGGAAGCTCGACGGAATCGGAATCGGAAGGATCAGAAGGTTTCCTTTTTCTTCCGATTCCGCTTCTGCTTCCGTCGCTCACCATTCGCTTCCGTCGTTTTGATTTCCACTAGATCGTAAGGGTCTTACGATTCCGATTCCGCTTACGTCGCTAACGTCGCTAGTGGGAACCAAGCTTTATGGGCTCCTGCTTCTGAGCTATGGGATCTAGTCTCTACCCTTTTCCTGGGGATTCTACGACCGGAACTCCATTTTTGCCACTGACGACAACTTGCTCCGAATTTGAGTGAAGAAGTTCGACAAAACTTTTCAATTTTTTTCTTCATTGGGGAAAAATAACATTCCGACAGGTGGCGAATTTGACCGCTTTTTTAGGAGGGAAAAATCACTTTAAATGACTTTAAATTTTAAGACTTAATTTTCTTTTTCTTCAGAATCATTTGATCAAGTTTCTTCAAAACTTTGCCCAGCAACAGTATTACCCTACCTATTTTCAAGCGCTGAACGCACAAGAGAAACACACCCTATCCAAGATTGGGATAACTTCATAATCAGGCACAAATGTTACGAAGGATAATAGACAGGTGTCATTCACTGCACAAGGTTGGCCTTCTTTTTTGTTATTTGATGGACGACACCGCACTCGCGTTCGGACGGAAAAGGCGGGAAATCCACTCCCCAGCGAACAAAATGGCGGTTGCCGATTAAAACGAAACAAGAAAAAGGAAATATAGGAAACCTCTTACGCATACAAATTCGACCTCAGTAATATGGTCACTTCCGTAATTCGGACATTAGGCGCTTCTCTCGTATTGAAGAGATCTTTAAAGAGACAGTGTCTCACCGAAAGAACGGGGTTGTGAAATTTCTTTTTTTAGTCAATAGGGCTATCTATACGGGAGAAATTCATTGCAGAATTCATTTCAAACTTTCGGTTCTCCCGCGGGCCATCTTTTTCAAAGCTTTGCAACCAATTTAATACGCCCACTAATCGTGACGGAAGAAACTTGTTGTTGATACGTATGCACACTTATAGTTCACGTCTTATTTAGGACGCGAAAGCATTTATACGAGGAACTTCGCGTCGCACTTAAGACGCGGACAAAATAAGCACAGCTGAAAACCCTGTTTACGCTATCAAAGTAGCGTCTTAAAGAAGACTTGAACGCTTATTTTGTACTATTTATACGATCAGTTCGCGTCTTATTAAAGTCGCGTCCTATTTTCTCCCGTATAAATGCCCCTAATGGCTTCTTTGATAAGTGTGAAAAAATTATAACTGTCAGTAAAATAGCAGCGATCGTTTACAAAAGAGAAACTTGCATGTCACCGACGAAAATTATGATTGCGTTCCTTTGCTTCTAAAACACCAAAAGGAAGATACCAAGTCTCGCAGAAGAAAAAAGAAAACATGATATGATTTTAGCGATTTTTTCAAGATGCAAGCTTGAAAGATCGTCCAATTTTTTTCAAGCTGTATTTCATTTTCATCCTGAACATTCGTAGCCAAAAACAAAACAGGCAGTGATATAGTCTGTCGAAAGCTGTTTCCACGAGAATTAAAATATAATGCCATCTTAGAAGGAGAGGGTGATTTTAAAAGAGGCAGGCCGCATTTGTTCAAGTGATATGCAGCAATGTTGCTCGTCTTTCGGACTTTTGTCACTGACTGATGCTTATGTGTGAACTGTTACTTGAATTGTAAAAATAGTGTACAATAGTAGTTAGGACTTGAAATAAAGACTGAAGCTATTTAAAACCGCAGGGTTGTGTTTTTATTTGCAGCAACAATCTTGCTGTACTAAAACTGTCAAATTTACAGACAATCCCAGCACGGGAAACTGAGTTATCCCGACAGAGGTCGTCGTACAACCCACGTCTCACAAAGCGACGAATCTTTGACGATGCACGAAAATAGAGAAGTTAAAACCTGCGCGAAAATGTAAAGGTATTGGTAACAACCACAACAACAAACTTTATTTGTACTCAAGTAAAATAGTTTACATTTGAAGGAAAGAATTGAAAATTTAAATAGAGTACTGGCTGCCTAGAATAACAAATCTGTTCTGGCGATGCTCAGGGGAAGAACATTTTAATTCAGCCCTGAAAATGACAGCGCATATCAAGCTGTTCTTCAAGAAAATTGAATCTTAATTTAAAGGGGCACTGTCCCGCCTAAATATCAAAATTTCGCTTCTCTTTTTATCGTGTTATATCGCCAAATGCCTCCAAAAATACAATTTAATTGGATAAAAAGATTCTATAGAGCAAAACAAAAGGTTGTACTTGGGAGAAAAAGAGCCTGATTGCATAGAACAGTCGTGTGTTTTTACGCTGGCTCGCTCGCAAAGGCGCGAAGTGCCAAAAGCGTCTGAAGCGTGGATATCCGCGCGCGAAGCGCGCGAGTCTCGTGTCTCCCCAGTCTCACTCTCCATATTCACACTCGCTCCAGACCTTTCGTTCAAAGACCGCGCGCATTCGTATGACCAACGCAAAAAACACGAGGCGGTCAAGAAATCCAAATTTCCATTTTGGTGGAATTTTAACCTTTTTATCCGTTATTGTCTTTTTAGTTCATATTTCTTTGCTTTAATTTCTTTTAGCGATTTTTTTTTCCTATTTGACTGAAGCAAGATCCTGGCCATAATCATGAAAACACGATATATCAGTCATGACACATTCTGATTTATTGTTTTTATATCACCTGAAGTACAAAGCCGCCTAAAAAAAGAAATTAAGCTCCATGCTTTTGAAGCTAATGAAAATGAATTTATTGCATTTTTCTTCTCGTACGGTTTGAATTGAGTCTAAGGAGCTCTTGAATGAACCCACAGGCTAACCATTCTCTGTTTGTGTAGTTGGTTAAAAAATCAACAACAAAAAGCGCATAACAGCAAAGTTCATGGTCGTTATCGCATTTTTTAGCGCTTTTAGTTCATTTTAATCTGTTTATATTATTCCACGATCTGAGATGGTGCAAGGCCCATGTTCACCCAATCTGCTTTGCGCGCCCGGGATGATTTTCGCACAGACGGAAAATTGACGTGTCAGCCAATCATAACGCTACATTGAACAATTGAACCGTTCCAAAACAAAAACACAAGCGCGTAAAGCAGATTGGGTGAACATGGGCCTTTAACTCTCTCCTAAGGGAGCTGTGCCAGGGTCGGGCTGCTTCTAACCATTCAAATGAGGGTTGGTAAGCCTGTGGGGATAATGGGATTAACATGGGGACATGGAGGTACTTTGACGGCGGAAAACGGGATGAAATTGCCATGGCGAGAAGTGGGGTATTATTATTATTATTATTATTATTATTATTATTATTATTATTATTATTATTTATTTATTTTTTTCATTCATTCATTCATTCATGCATGCATGCATCCATTCATTTATTTATTTTCTCTTGTTATATATTATCTCTAAATTCTCCATTTTCGAATTGCCCATAATACACTTTGTTTGTCCCCCAAATTTTGCATAAACTATTGTTTGTAAATGCTCTTGGGAGGACTGCATATTCCCAAGAGCATTTCAAAACAATAGTTTATGCAAAATTTGGGGGGCAAACAAAGTGCATTATGGGCAATTAGAAAATAGAGAATTAAGAATTTGTTCAAAAAGTGAGGAAGACTTTTAAAAATCGTTAAAGCCGTCAAAATCTCCAATTTTATAACAAAAGAAACCCTTGTGGTTTAAATGCAGTAGGAAATTGTGCTAAACTAAAATAAGCTGATTTTATACATTATTCAAGAAAAACAAGAATTTTTTTTTTCGAAACTTTTTTCACGAAGACTTTCTTTTTCGGTTTGTTCCTTTTTAGCTTTGGGAAATGTCTTTCATATGTTCTGGTCAATAAAAAAAAATTGATTTACGTTCATTTCACAGTTTCCAGCCGTTTCGTGCGATCTATTTTTCCATGGATCGTAAATCAGCTATCTATTCAGGCGCGGATCCAAGAAAAAACTTGACCGTTTTCCTGGACTCTAAGCGCTAATATATATTTTAGATTTTCACTTTCTAAAATTGCTGTCCCTCGATTTTGAGTCATTTTTTAACAATCTGACCGATGTCCGTAAAACGGTGAAACCGGTCTGGATCCGCACCTGCACTCCATGGTTTTGTTTTTTGATCCCGCCAACTTCTAAACCGTGAAGAACAGGGGTCTTTGTTGCAGGTGCAGCAACATGGTTGTGTTTCTTGTAATTATATAGCAAATTAGCTACTCATTTTGTGACAGACGATTTCTGCCGATTTCTGTTGTAGCTTGCAAATGACGACTCGAAACCAACACCAGCGTGACGGAACATAACCGGCATTTTTTGGCTCCATTTGCAAAAGCGGCGTTAAAATAACGCCGCAGAGACTCGCCGTCTAAAGGGTTTTGGCACTTCATGATCAATGAGCATTCTATCGGTATTTCTTTTCTTTTCAGGAAAGTAGAAAAAGGTAAGGAAAACACAGATGTGTTATTAACAATCAACACAGCTGAATTTTGACGGGTTCTTTCGTTTGAGTCGTCGAGGTGGGTGGCTAATCCATTTCATCAACAAACATAAGTAGTTTTCGAACAGCAATAGTCAATCACTTTAAATGGGATTTGATTGATAGCATTTTAAAGACCCTTTTATTTCAGATTACAATCTTTAATCTACGCAATTTTTTTCTTTTGAGTGACGCTGTGATTCCGCCATCTCTGCAACAATTTGACATTTACATGTGTAACTGCCCCTCCCACGAAGGGGCAAGACCCGTATCTGGCCTTTCAGATTTTTAGATAAACAGATATCCTGTAAGACATGTGTAAGCACTAATCTTCTGTCTGTTGAATCTTGTAGTAGATCAAACCATTCTCTTATAATTTCTAAGTTTCTTGTATGCACTCGGTATTTTTTTAGTTTATCTCCAGTCTGCATAGAGTCTGACGCGCCATTTCAATGTTGATCGAAATAAACAATGTGTTATCTTTGGATTAGCCAATCATAGCCCGCGATGTATGAGTAGAAAATGACTAGCTCGCTTTCACGTGCCCAGCCCGATCAGAGCCATGATGAGTACTGTAACGACTGGTCAACTGAATGTGAGTACAATTCTTCATATTATAGTTGTTGTTTTCCTTTTATTTAGTTTCCTATTGCTGGCGATATCTGGAGCATGTAGCATTTAGTTCAAGCGATCGGTATCTTAAAGTTTATCCTGATATCTCATTAGCGGCTTAGCGCCGCCGAGCTATTGAAATCAGCACCCCAGTGTTTGAATTTTACAATAGAGAATCGAGAAGGAAATAATCACTTGTGCTCAAAAGAAATAGGTACTCTTTTATGAAGATCTCGCCCTCTTTATGTTTATTTAACAAGCAAACAATAAATCTTGAGAATTGTAAGTGTCAACCTGCAGTTTATTATCCTTTGGGCAGTAACACGCTTTGCGAGCGGTTAAAATAACGGCAGAGTACGAAAACTGTTTTGTAGTTTCGCTGTTATCTTGCGTGAACTACACCAGCAAGATTTTTATTATCGTTAATTCTTCTCTTCTCTAGGTTCCTGACGGTCAGGAAATTGTTAACCGTGTGTTCATCGGTGGTCTTGCCCGAGAAGTAAGTTTACCTGTCGATTATTGTAAATACTCTGGAGGTACTGTTTCGGTATATATTCTCGTTAGCCTTGTATGGGGAGGCTTCGATTTGTTTTCCGAACTGCTGATGTTACAGAATTGAAAGGGAACTTGCGATCCTAGAACGTTTATTGTCGCGAAAAATTGACAGTAGACACAATATGTACATTACACAGTTTACGCATTCCAATGTGCGAGTACAAAATACGGCCCGCGGACGTCGTTACAATCTCAAGAAGGTCACGAATCCAAAATTTTCCTCCTTTTTTTTACTCTTTGTTGTTTTTGCTGTCACAGCACATTTATACGGAGCCAGATTACAAGTGTTTGTTGCAACAGAAAAAAGAGAATAGCTACGTCAGCCAATACCTCACAATTTTCCCAAAATAGCTTACTCTGCACAAACTGCTTTTACAGAAAAGAGATCGAAGTTATAAAGGTAGTTCAGTAAGAAGAAGTGTGTTCTCGCCAAAACATTTATGTAGAAATAATTGTTGGCTTCGTCCTTTTGAAAAGTAGAATCGGAACACGTTTGCGCGCACAATTTTCATATCCGCGAGCACGTAGAGGTTCTTTCAAAGATTCCTTGGCACGCATTTTGTTGATAAGAGGTTGTTGCGTTTATCAAAGTCCCTTACGGCCGAAAAACGTACGTTACTGCAAAGCATTTAAATACCAAAACACTGTAAGCTTTGATATTTTCCCCCGACTCTAACTTTTCCTCTTTTTCAGACCTCAGAATTGGAGCTTGAAAATTTTTTTTCGACCTTCGGGGAGGTGATTGATGTGCGCATTGTTTGCGATCGGAAAACGGGGATGAACAAAGGGTAAGTTGTTTTAAACCTGTTTATCTCTTTAAAAGCTTAAGCTTACTTAGCGAGAAAGCGTGTTTTGAGATATTGTGTGAAAGAAACCGAGCATGCAAACGAGCGGACGGTCGTGGTTGTAATCAAATTAATCCAATGTTGTTAAAAAGCTCAGAAAGGTGTGAAGCCGAGAAAACGTCCAATTAGATTAAAGCACGTCCCTTTGTTGTGAATTGCAAACTTGATATTCCAAACTTAAGACTGAAAGACTAAAAAAAGCTTCCTTCACAAAAATCTTCCAAAAGTCATGAATCCTTAGAGTCACATATACCATCAGTAAGAACAGAAATCGCAAAAAGATCCTTTTACTATCACGGTTGCCTCATTTTTAATATTTTTAACTGTAAATAGCCTAATTTTAATCGCATTCTTAACTTTTTACTGTAAATATATGTATACATAATTGTATATATATATATATATATATTAATATTCATATTTTTTAAAGATATATAATTATATATTTTTTTTTTCATTATTTGTATATTTAAATTTAGTTAATTATGTTTCTCCCAGGGCTCCCATTGATAGCAGTGGGGATTTTTTAACCCTCTGAAGGGACTACCCTGGGAGAACATAGAATTTTATTTTTAAATAAAGGTGTCTGTCTGTCTGTCTGTCTGTCACAAACTCCCAAAATAAACACTAATCAGGGGCGGATCCAGGATTTTTCTTAGGAGGGGGTGCACCTCTTAGGAATGAGTAAACCACGTAGTTTTTTTCTTTTCTTTACAGAATACTAGTTATATTAGAAAGATGCAGGTTATCTCAGGGGGGTGTGCACACCCTGCAACCCCCTAGATCCCCCCCTGCTAATTAACACCACACCTGTTGCATAACGTCAATTTTCGACACACTCCACCCATGTCTCCGAAGGAGATGTATGTCTTTCAAATGAGTTTGATCTACTTAACATATAGATTCCATTTTGCCATCTGTCTGTTCAGTTATAGATCACAGATGACGTCAAAACGTAGTAAGAACAAAAAAGTGGCACACAAGGTGCAGGCGAGTGTGTCACTGATGTTCTTACCACATTTAGACGTCATCTGTAATCTATAACTGAACAGACACACGGCAAAATGGAATCTATTTGTTTTATACAATGAACGGGCCGAGTTGTTCAAAGCGTGATTAGACTAACCCAGGGTTAGCATCAATCTTGATTCTAGTTAAATACTTAATCAATGGAGATTTTTCCAAAGTTTTTTCGCCCTTTAGTTTCGACTTTGACTTGTCTTCGCCTGTAGCTTAAAATAAGTTTTTGAAAACACTTCTAAAAAAAGAAATGAAATCCTCGGTTAAGTTTTAATCCTGGGTTAGCGTGAACCGGCTTTCGAACAACTGGGCCCAGAAGAGTAAAAAGAGGAAAATTTTGAACTTGCCTCGTAGGTTTTCACGATGTTTTGCTTCCAATTTTGATCGAAAAAAGAACGTTTTTTAAAACTATTTCAAACCAAGAATAAAGGAAAATGACCAGTCCAGAAACCTTCTTAATAGCTTTCAAATGAGTCATCACTCTTGACTATTTTGCATTCATGGCCCTCAAAAATTAGAATCACTTTGCATGTCTTAAGGACGTTCGCGCGAAAATCTTCTAACATTGATTTTTTTATAAAACTTTTGCTACAGCTAGGTTATGAGTTACTCGTGTCAGAAATGCAAAAAAATGAGGGGGTCACTGACTTCGTTTGTGAGATAAAATATCTGAAAGGCGACCCTAATTTTGAAAAATTGGTCTTCCTTACGGGATGTGACCCCAATGTCTGTTAGTCTAAAAATATTGCAAACGAATCTCTAAAATGCAACTTTCTTTCTCAAATTTTATGCGAGTAGGTCTGTTCAGCAAATTCATTCAACTGGTTATGTTCCTTAAAGTAAATTTCATCTTTAAACGACAGCATTTGCAAACTCTGACAGCCGCAAGTTGGCAGGATTTGATGGTGTGCGGGTAGAAAAATGGAAAAAATTTAAACTTCCTACATTGATTTTTTCGTTCATTTTTTCACAATCTGTTGAGAATTGGAAAGAAAATTATCGATGGAAAGAAAATTGGGGGTCACCGACCATCCAAGCGAGTTAAATCTAAGCAAAGTTAACGCAACGGCTATCAGCCATTTATGTGCTTAGATTTCTTCTCTTGCGCGCGCCCTCGTGCATGACGTAGCATGGCGTTGTGACATGAATTGCGTGCGCAGTTAGGATGCGCATAAACAATTAACGCGAACGTCCTTAAGATGTGACTGGAAGTGGGGAAGAAATTAATTAAATTAAATCAACCAGATGTAATTGACTAAAGGTGGGTGGTGGGTGGAGCAAAACACACTGGAAAGGGGAGGGTCGGTGAACATTGAGCCTGTGATACAGTCGCCTGCCTTACCCATAGAGATAGCATTGGAGACAGGTGGGGGTGGGGGGGGGGGGGTGGGGGAGAATCAATGGAGCAAAAAGCCTTGAAGAGGGGAGGGTCCAAAGGTGTGCAGAATCTTTTATTTAGAGTGTTTCAGATTCACAAAGTGGCTCATGGAAGCCTTTGAGTTGGTCTCTTTCCATTTGAGTTGTTTTATTGCGCATTTGTCTTTTGTAGTTATGGCTTTGTCACCTTCAGTAGTACGAATGCTCGGGATGAGCTTTTAAAAAAGGTAGGATGATGCTCATGCTGAAGTAGCATCTTATCAACCCTTTACAGTGCTGGATATAACAGTCATTGGACATTGTCTGACCATAGTACTTATAATGTCCGTCTAATTTTACATTATGGTTAACAAGTACAAAAATGACTTAGCTTTTGTTTGTAAAGTGGCATCTTTTGTGATTCCAAAAAACAATAAAAATAAGAACTTTTGCTGTTTGTACCATTTATTTTGCTGTAAAAGAGATCAGAAGTAAGTCGAAGCTGCAAGTAAAGTAAACTGGGGCAAGCATCTGTTGTGCTGAAAAGCTTGTTTTTATCTGCTAAGATATTTATTAATGGCAACATTAAATCGCTGACCGTTGGTTGAGTTTGGAACATTGTTGTTTATCAACTGTTGTTATTCTGTTATTGAAAAATGCAAAAAAACACATGACTAAGTTTGTTTTAACTGCGTAATTTTAGGGAACAATAGACTACGTTGGGCGTAAACTTCGACTGCGTAAAGCAGTCAAAAAAGAGGTATGATATTGAAATGTTAGCTTAACCTTTAATATGAATGCCTTAGAATCCTTTGTCAAATAGCAATTGAATGAATGAATGAATAGCCTGCGTAGCAGGCGCATGAAAATCGTGCTAGGGAGACACGCGAGGAGGAAAGAAGCGCCTGCCCGAGAGACCCACGAAAATCGTTTCCCGCCCCCTATCCAATTACATTGTCTGTCAAAAATTTTGATGTCGCTCGAGAGCGGCGATGAATTGTGGTCCAAATCGAATTGCGGAAAAAAATGAGACAATGAAAATCTTGATATTTTCTGTTGTCCGTACAAAACAAATTTACGAATAGTTTATGAGCCTTGCATAACAAAGAGGTCTGGATTTATGTCTTACATGAATCTCTTCAAGCCGTCTGCGAGGGAAAATTACTGTGGCCGAAAATAGCTCGAATAGCTCATCCGATCGGGATATCTGCTGAGAAGGAGTTTCTGAAGTTGTGTGCTCTCCGTGTGGAAGAAAGCTGATTAAATTATGTGACATGTTTAGTTCCGTTTCCTCGGCACTTTCAGAAGATTCTAGCAAAAACGATGTTGGCGAGACATGTAAAAGAAAAATAGGAGCCGTCTTAACTCTGGGAATTTATAGCAAGAGTCCTGCTCATCGCTTCGCTGTCTTTGTTTACACACAATTTCAGCGGTCTGGGTCACATAACTCGTAGTTTAAAAGAAAAAATATCATTCAGGAGCTGTAAAACAACTGAAACCGTCGACGAAAACAATTCTAAAGCCAGTGGCAACGAAAAATCATTCATGAACGTTTCAAATCACGAACGCCTTCGTCATTCAGCTGTCAGGGAGATAATTCCAGCTTTTCTGGGACCCCAGAACATGTTAACTCTGATCACGAACCCGCCGTCAAATTTAGAACTGACCGAAAGAGTCGAATAAAAATAATTCTGATCAGAAAGAAAACAGTAACTCCAAACAAATTGACAAAATTATTTTTAACTGAGCGACAAGATAGAAAACCGATTATAAGCAGCCGATTTTGAGTCGCTCGATTGCTTACGGCTTTGCCACTCACGGATACAGCTCCTTGTGAAGAGAAAACAAAAATCCGCTGCCTCCCAGGCAAACCACCAGGAAGCTTATTAAAAGACGATTCAACTCATCCAAGACATGTTATTCTAAACTTTACGCATTGAATGACTAATTCATTGACAAGTTGTTTACACAAGCATTCGCCAGAATGTCTAGGATTCTGAGAAAAACGATCTTGTGTTTCCTTTGAGTGACAGTTTTCTCACCCAATGCGACCACTTATTCCCTCAGGAGCCTCTCAACCAATAGGAATTTTTCACACTCACAGAGTGCGAAAAAAAAAAAAACAATTTTGGGGGGCCTCTCGGGCAGGCGCTCCTTTCCTCCGCATGTGTCTCCCTCGCGCGCCCCGTTCTTTCTTGCGCCCATTATTTTCATGCGCCTGCTACACAGTCTAATGAATGAATGAATGTCAAGAGTCTTTAACTCACATGCAGAGAGCTATGTGGAGTTGACAAGAGAACAATTGTCTCCAATCTTCATTAAGTCTGTTTTCATGACAGCGAAAGAGCTGTGCATGTGTGGTAGCAGTAAATTTGCAGGTATTGCTTATAACTCTCCAATGGTGTGGTGTCAGTTCTGTATGTACTAAACAGGGTGTCGGTGATATCTCTTTAGGCTTCTGGTCAATTTGTTACCGACTGCATGCAGATGACTACACAAGGTATTTAATATTAAGTATTTTAATAACAATTATGTAGCTACACTGGTACATTGTAGGAGAAGACTTTGTAGGTTTTCTGGACACCCCGTTGGTGTTTGTACAAATTTTCACCCTGGTGTTTGGGGGGGGGGGGGGGGAGGAATGATGGGGGGTGATTATCAGAAATTTTAAAAGGAACCCATAAAAGATTAACAGATAACTGTGGATTTTTTTTCCCTTAGGGGTTGTTGCCAACCAACTTGTGCTCATCCCAGTGATGGAACCAAGTGTTTATTCTAATCCAGTAAGATTGTTAATTAAGTTAAACATTTTTTTTAACTCTTTTACTGTAATGACAACATATCAATTGAAGGGCTGAGAGCATAACCAACCTATGTTGAATTTAAGTCCTTTTTTTATTTTTTCTCGCTCAGATTTGCCTCATTTTATCATACAACAAATAATATCACAAACTCTTATCAAATTTGCACTAAGGGAAACTTCATTTAATATGATGAGGCGGGGGAGAATGAAGATATTGAGGGGGGGATGAAGATTTTTAGACACCCAAAGGGGGGCTCTGAAAAAATTGTTGGGCTAGGAGGGGGGCTCTGAAAATTTGTATACTTCAAAACCAACACATGACATTATCATACAGCTGATCGGATGGTTTTCAACTCAACAATTTAATGACCTGTGTGACTCAGCTATATCACGTGGTTTACAGATGTAACAAATGTAGTCTCAGTAAATATTATACTCTTTTTCATCCCAAAACTGCTTTAGAAAATTTCAAAAATAATAATAACAGTAAAAATATTTAATACAGTCTAATGATCTTTTTTCAGGAGAGCAAAGGAATTGAAGGAGGAGGGGGGCTCTGAAATTTTTTCGACTACCAGGGGGAGGGGGAGGGGGAGGGGGCTCCTAAAAAACTCAACCGCTAGCGAGGGGGGCTGCTAAAATTTCAAGCTTCAAGTTTCAATATCTTCATTCCCCCCCCCCCCCCTTGTCATATTAAATGAACTTTCCCTAATCCTAAGGAATTTGACTAATTTTACCTGAAAAAAGCAGAGTTCTGGCCTTCTAGTGCTTTGCATATTGACTGTACATTCAGAGCGTAATTTCGACGCTATTAGAAAGCAGATTAACCGTGAGAATATGCGACTGCAATACTCCTTGCCCGCGGCAGCAACCTGAACGAACATAATGCCATTTAAGGCGGGCGTATCGAATGTGTTTGCTACTTGAGACAACCGATAACCGAAGGGCTTCCAGACTTATAATATTTTGTCATAATTTTCGGGCAGGATAGTCCATTTCAGTTTTTCCGTAAATTTTTCCAACATGCTTTTCGACAGTGGCAGATGGGTCCACAATGTGTGGTCAGGCACTTGAAATACAGCTTTGGGCAGCTCGAAGTGAGTTCTTGCTGGCCGACCGAAATTGGGCAAGGCAGGCAAAGGCTATGAGCCAGCAGCGGAGGACTGGGAGTGCTTTCTAGGCGGTCCGTAAGGGAGATGGCGCGAAACTAAGTGGCTGACTATTGGCGATAAAATGAAGCGATTTTGAGGGAATGAACTTCGGTTTGGGATTGTTTATTTGTTTTTTTTTTTTTTCTCTTGAGTGGGATTCATTGGCACAGGCCCAAACTTGGCCATCTGAAGTGAAAAATCAGCATAAAATTGAGAAATTTGGGTAAGCTTTGGGTTCATTTTTTCGAGTGGGATTCAGCGGGAGACACGGAGATATGTATCCTTTTTTTGCATACATTATTTCTCAAAAACAATGGAAAATACAACAAAAAATTTCTGAACAATGTTGTGCAACTAATTTGTAGTTCACATGCCAAAAATGGACAAATATGAGCGAGAAAAAATAAAAAAGGCCTAAAATTTTGGCATAGGTTGGTTATGATATAAGATTTCTTGGCAAACTTACTTTTGCTGACAGACAGCAGTGAAAAGGCCATAACAAAAACAACCATTTGATGCGTGTCAGAATACGTCACTTGGCCTTCCTAAAATCCTGGCGAGAACCCTGCCTTTGAACATTGATACATGCACTCTCCTGCCATTAACAGTTCTTTCATCTGTTTGACCAGTTGGATTGAAAACCATCAGAAAGCTTTCAAAATGGTTTGAAAAAGTCATCTTAAACTCATCACCAATAGATGAGCTTGGGAACTGGTACCTAGAGAGTTGGTGGGGGACCTATGCCATTGAAGGAAAGCAGGGAGGTAACTATGGCAACTGTGGAGTGAGAACCCCCCTGCATGCATCCTCATCAGGCACTGTCACACTGATGAATCAGTAGAAAGAATCCTTACCTAACCCAATACTTACCTACCACCATTAAAGGTTAGGTGGGCTGGGCAGGATGAAACGCAACACAAACACAAATAAAGCCTATTAAACCTAAGGGCCAACCCGAAGATTACATACTGTCAGGATACATACCGTTGACCGCATCAGTTCATATTTAACTTTGCCTTAATTACATAAATTATAGCCACATAAAACCATGTACAGCACTTTGCAAACTGCATTATATATTGCAAGTGACCTTAAATAAAAAAAAGTTACGTCAGATTACATGTTTTTCTTTCTAGATGCCGGCGCCGGTACCATATGTGCAGTACCAAGTGCAGCCTGCACAAAATTCCTTTCAGTATATACAGGTGTGAATATGCTAATGTTTCATTTCATTTCTTTATATCTGGATGGTCATTCTGTTAAAGGGACCGGTTCTCGCCAAAATATTGAAATTTGGATTACTTAATAATTCCATGTTATATTAATGCCAAATGCTGCCACATAGCTGAAATGGAAAAGAAGATTCTACAGAGCAAGTATTTTGGTAATAAAGGGCAGGATTGCACTTACATTAGATACTAATCATACTTGTGATTAACAAATCAGACTTAATTTTTTTTTACAGTAATCACTCATATGATAACAGACAAAATTGGACTCCACTCGCTATTACCATTATATATTGCACTACATACATTAGTCAGAGAAGAGGCTTCAATTGACAAACTGAACTTAATGTCGTTCTTGTCTTCTTTTATAGCCTGCACAGCCTGTCCAAACTGCCCAACCTGCCCAATATTGTTTATATAATTATTACTATTGAGTTATAGGTAAGTTAAATGAGATATCACATATTTTGGGTGCAATTCTGTAGCTGACTGACTGACTGACTGACTGACTGACGGACTGATAAAATGAGTGAGTGAAAGAATATTTTTTCTCCTTTCTTCTGCATGTCAGTGATTATTTAATATGTAATCTTTTCTTTGCAAGCTGTGTGCACCATTAGGCCATGCCTGGAGGTCCAATTCCTCATTAACTTTCGTTCACAATGGATGATGTGTAGCTGATTTATACAGTGCTATTTCACAAATAATTTTTGTGTATTTGTTTATAAAGAATAATATTATGAATGATCAAGTCTAATCTTATTTTGATAACATAAGTACCTCTTAAGGGGATTGTACTCAAGGAAAATACTGGCTCAGGTGTGATGTTAGTACAGTTATGCAGTACCCATTTCCAGTAATAATAATTTATTTATTTATTTATGTATTGCAATTACACAGACTAACAATACAACTGAACATGAAGTAAATGCAGTTTTAGAAAATAACAAAAAAAAAACTGGAAAACTGCCTCAAATTGTTTTGTAACGAATGTATTAAGTGTGTTTCGTTTTTAGTTTTGTTTCTTTTTTGTGGGGGAGGACAGGGCTGTAAATAATTATTTTTTCTTGAAAGGACACATGTCCGACTTGGGCACCATTTTGGTTGGACAAACGAAAAATTTGGTCGGACATCACATTATTTACCATGCATAACAAGTGGGCATACATGACGTATTCAATGCTCGAAGGTTTGCAATGCATTATTATGCGATTTCAAACACGGTCAGCCATTTGCAAGTTTTCCGGACATAATGTCCGACCACGGTTGCGATTTCGTCGGACATTGGCAAATTTTAGTCGGCCATTGTCCAATGACCAACTGTTATTTGCAGCCTTGAGGAGGTCGTATTTAGACTGGGAGGTATGATATTGCAAATTTTCGTGGTATCATGAGTCATGCTATAATCCTGAACAAAACTGTGAAGACAGTGCTAAGTGATTTTTTAATTAAACTGTTATAATTCACACTTTGAAAATCCCCCCCCCCCTCCTGTCTTATCAATGTTGTTTTGACTACGAACGAGAACCAGACAAATTGCCACACCTTGCAAGACAACATTGAAAGAGTTGAATGAAAGCATTTCTGAGATACTTTCTGTGAATTTATTGAGCGAGTGGTGGAAAAATGCACCCCTTTCACATTTGTCTCAACCAGTTTTGTCCAATATTGTAGAATTATATTATGACCTCAAGAATATGTGAAGTACAATTCTAGGGAGTTAACTCCTCTCGCATTACAAGAAAATACACTTTCCGTTTTTCCTTTAACCTGCGATCAGGCGCTCTTTTTTGGAGCGGGAGAGCACGAACGCGCGAAAGTCGACGACGACTTTCCCTCCGAAAAAAGAAAAACGCCTGATCGCAGGTTATTTTTCCTTGAGTACTGTCGTTCAATCCTCAAATATGAAACAATCAATAATATTACATTGTGATTTTTTATTTTCAAACCATAAAAGTACCTTATTGGTAAAGGAGTTGTTGTGTTAACTGTGTTAACAAGATTTTTTTAACTATTTAATAATGCTTTAATAATGCAATTAGCTGAATTGTAATAATTGGGATCTGATCTAGAAATTGTTAAATGCAACATTAAAATCAATCATTGCTAGTGATAAATTGTAGGGTAAGAAAGAATTATTTATAATAAGTGTTGATTATAATAAATTAGTGATTATAATAAATAAGTGATTATTTCTCGCTTCGTGATCAGCTTTTTAGGTAGTGTTGTATATGCAGGCATTTATTGAAGAAGCTATTTTATTATAGCGCTATTTTTTACATCTTTTTTACATTTTTTACATTTTACCCACGTAGCAGGGTTTCAATTCTTTTTTATGCTGAATGTATTTTTAAGTCAGTGAGCACGATTTTAAATAAAAACGGATTTTGGTGTCCTGGTCTTGTATGTTTATATCCTGAAACAGACGTTAGACTGTGATTGTTCTCTTACTTGTAGCAGGCTAGTAGCGGGATTAGTCTAGCGAGCGAAACACGCTAGCGAGCACTAAAATTGTTTCCGCGAGAAGACGCGACCGCGGTTGGTTTTTCCCCGCGGCAGGCGATTTTCGTGCGATTTTAGGGCCCGTTTACATGGAGTGGGGGCGGGAGCACCATCTCGGAAGGTGAATCATCGTAGCGCGATGTGTTTTCTGCTTTCCTTCGCATGTAAAAGGATGTTTTTACGCTAGGATGATCCTAACGCTAGGGATACACTCGCGGGTATTCCGTATGTCCTAGCCATACTTATGCCATTCGGTATGTCCTTGCCATACGGAACTGTAGGTGACGATCCTGGGTCCGCCTTCGCATATCGAATTTGTTTGTTAGATACAGGGCTCAAATATAGAGCCGACAGGAATTACCGCAGCGACACTCCCTACCGCCTTTCGGCGTAAGTAGTAGTAGTAGCAGCAGCAGTAGCAGCAGCAGAGCAGCAGCAGCAGCGCAGCAGCAGCAGCAGCAGCAGCGCAGCAGCAGCAGCAGGAGCAGAGCAGCAGCAGCGCAGCAGGAGCAGCAGCAGAGCAGCAGCAGCGCAGCAGAAGCAGCAGCAGAGCAGCAGCAGCGCAGCAGCAGCAGAGCAGCAGCAGCAGCAGAGCAGCAGCAGCGCAGCAGCAGCAGAGCAGCAGCAGCGCAGGAGCAGCAGCAGCGCAGCAGGAGCAGCAGCAGAGCAGCAGCAGCGCAGCAGCAGCAGAGCAGCAGCAGCGCAGGAGCAGCAGCAGAGCAGCAGCAGCAGCAGCAGAGCAGCAGCAGCAGCAGAGCAGCAGCAGCAGAGCAGCAGCAGCGCAGGAGCAGCAGCAGCAGGAGGAGCAGCAGAGCAGCAGCAGCAGAGCAGCAGCGCAGCAGCAGAGCAGTAGCAGCAGCAGCAGCAGAGCAGCAGCAGCAGCAGCAGTAGTAGATCTTTATTTAAACTCGGTTAAAAATCTTCAGTTATACTAATAGTATTTTAATTACAATCATTTATAAAAATTAAAATAACTATAAAAACTGATTTACAAGATTGCGGAGTGGTCCCACTTCAAAGTTTCAAGAAGCAGGCTTGAAAAATGAAAAGTTGTTCTGCCTTCTAGGATAGGTGATCCTGGTGCTAGGATCTTCCTTTCTACATGTAAACAGGCCATAACTCCATACATTTTGCCAATGGCTTAGAAGTTGCACAGGTTTACAACAGGCCAGACGCCAGAGGCCAGACGCGATCAACAAAAGCGTACGAGAGCGGAGTAAGCGTACAGGGTTATCGGAATACCTTGACGTGTCAAAAGCTTCGGTTCTGGAATGCGCTTTCTTTTCTTTATCTCCTTTTGATGCTTGTTACCCCCCCCCCCCCCCCCCCCCCCCACGGGGGAGACTCCCATATAAAAATAACGGGGTGTTCGTCGGAAAACACTCTAAAAGGTACCAATTCTAAAACAACACGTCATATTCTGTCATGAGTTTGACCCAATGGCCTAAAAGGTACCGCGATCATGATAATTCCAACGATGGTCATTTGAGATTTTAGCACCCTAAGCGGTACCAATCTACAAACTTTGACCCCTGAAAAGTACACTGGGAGCCCTCCCCCCCCCCCCCCCCCCGGCTTAACAGGTTGCCATGCAGGTTTGTTCCCAACCTTCGCGGGTGTCCTTGGAAAAAAAAACTCGTAGGCGCGCCAGTTTAAAGGGTAATACGACAAACTATATATCAATTGAAAGTTAAATGTAGTTTTAGATAAAATATATTATTAACGACTTCTTGTTTTACAAACAGCCAGGAATCAATAAACCGCTATCCTGTTCCAGGCGTTCAGATAGTGGGGGAAGCGCGAACAGTTGCCCGCATTCAGTTTCGCTCGCTTTTCTTCGCGCCTTCCCCAACTATTCGCGCTTTCCCCATTATCTGAACGCCTGGAACAGGCTAATAAACCGCCAATCGACGGAGGGTTGGTATCAAATATTCTGGCAAGACCGAAATATCTGCACAGTGGTATTCACAAGGAAGCAACTGAATCAACAAAACCGTGTCGTGTCAGGCTTTTTCGATTTCCTGATTGGTTAGCGAGATATCTGCGTCTGAAGTTGGAGTAGCTAAAAACACGCGAGGTGTGTGGTGTAAATGGTCGCCATGGGAAAATATTTTAAATATCGAAATTTCCTACTCGCGTGAATTAAGGCATGGCTCCTCATGTAATATTGAGTTTTCATCATTTTTTCTAGCTTTATTCAGCGACCCCTAATATTTGATCTTATAATTATCTTATTATCTTTATAATCTTATCTTATTGATCTTATAATTATGCACTAGGAAACAAAACCATTTTTTGATGATACCCTGTGTCTGTTGGGGCCACATGACCAACCACGCCCTAAATTATGCAAAATTTGGAATTTTCTGATTACGGCATGAAAATTCAATTAAAAACTCCAATTTTTCCTTCGTTAGTCTTTATCTTACAGAGTGATACGTCACATTAAACGGGGAATTTCGAGTTATTGCTGCATAATTATTCATTGTTTTCCTCTAGTCCCAGTCCCCCTCTAAAATTAAAACGTTATAGTTTACAGAAAACAAATAACTTTGGAAAACCCCGATTGGTTCCATAAACCCTGTACTAATGGACAGTGATAGAAAACAAATTAAGTAGAAAAATATTTTTCCAAAATCTCGTAAATTTGGATCAAAAAAAATTGCTAAAAATTGGGCGTGGCAAGTCAGGTGACCTAGAAAGTCCATTCATGTAAGGGAAAAAGTATTGTTCAACAATTAAAAGCCTCTTAGAAAGTTTAAAGTCAATAGGTCAAATATGATTTAAAATAAACAACCCCCCTTTAAATCGAACGAGACTCATTCCTTAATTCACCCGAGTAACATGATTTTGTTTGTCAGTATTCCAAAAATGTTTTGGCCAAATTTCACGAAAATCCTTCAAATCTACATACCCAATACTGTAGTATAAATTCAATTTAACAACCCTCGGTCGTTTGGCGGTTTATCGGCTTCTGGATGTTTGTAAAAGAAAAAGTCGGTAACATTTTATTTTTATCGAAAGCTACATTCATTAACCCATTCGCTCCTACACCGGCCAAGACTCCACTGCTTTAGAAAATTGCAACTTTCTCAATCGCGTGAACATTGCCCTAACTAGCATTTGTGAGCATTGTCTAGAAAGTCCCTCAAATTGAGATACCCAATAAACACAAAAAAGTCAGCGATTTTTGTAGAATATCTGCGTTTGAATTTGGACAATAACAAAAATGACCATTTTTAACGTCATAGAAAAACAACAAAAATCACGTTTTTGCCTTTAGATATTTTCACTCAAATCATCGTGGCAAACCTAAAAGTCAACATTCACAGCAAAATTCAGTCCTAGTCCTAGCTTAGCAGCGAATTTTTTTGCTCTTATTCGTTGCTCGGGCCGAGCTACAGCCTCTCGTTCTAGTGCATACTGACCTTGCCTCGACAACATCCTCCACACATTTCATATTTATACTAAGTCCACACTGCACTCCAACCCACCGCCTAAATTTCGCGCTTGTTGTGTTCTCCTGTAGTCGCATCTTCCAAAATATGCCGCGGTAGGTCGAGAAATTCATCCAGAGTCGAGTCCCAAGGCTACTTCGTTTCCTGGCGGCCATTTTCCCAGTTCAAACACAGGGAGCCCATACAATCTGTTTGTGTAACATAATGACCGTTTGTAATTTTATAGGAAATGTATGGGATTTACCTAAATTTCACATTATGGCCAAATGTATGTACTGATCAACGCTAAATAAACGTTAAATTACCTTCTTTGTTGTGTGTTGTCGTCCTTTTGCCCGTAAAAGTGATATTTTGAGCGATTTTGAAGGATTCTGAGTTCGCCGTTGACTGCATGTACGTCTAAGAGAAGGACAAGGGTGGAAAGAGATTTTTGAACGGCTCCAGCGCCGAGGCGATTTTTTCACATAAAATCGCATCGCTCGGCTTTCAAACCACGCAACAGAAAGGCCCAAAGATTCGCGCTTCTTCTCGTACCTCGATCGAAAATCCGTCCAAACGGCCCGGAGCTAGCCGTCGAAGAAAATCAAAACCCCACACTTTCCAAGCGGTCGATATTCGTATCAACAATTTGCTGTGCCAGCCAGAAACCGTCCCACTGATTGCCTCTTTCTGATTGGTCGCCGTTAAACAATAACCGATTCAAAATACGTACCGAGCGTGGGGAGCCATAGGCATTTTCGTAAGGTCGAACCGTTTACTCACCAGACTCGTCACTCGTTCCAAGTTTCCTGTTTCCTTAAATATTTAAATGTGAAATCATCTGTAACCTCGCAACCTCATTTGTCTACGCGAACAATGAGGGGAAGTCTTCCTGGGCTTCTGGTAGTCGCCGCTCACACGACCCGAGTCTGGTGAGTAAACGGTTCGACCTTACGAAAATGCCTATGGCTCCCCACGCTCGGTACGTATTTTGAATCGGTTATTGTTTAACGGCGACCAATCAGAAAGAGGCAATCAGTGGGACGGTTTCTGGCTGGCACAGCAAATAGGCCATTTGCACGATGACGTCATATGACTACAACTACCAGAATACTTCAGTTTTTTGTTTTGTGGTGCAAATTAGGGCTATTGTTATTTAAACCGCACTGGGATTACAAAATTTAAATAAGAAAGGAAAAACGAAATGAATTCTGGTAGTTGTAGCCAAATGACGCCATCGTGCAAATGGCCTATTGTTGATACGAATATCGACCGCTTGGAAAGTGTGGAGGTTTGATTTTCTTCGACGGCTAGCTCCGGGCCGTTTGGACGGATTTTCGATCGAGAGGTACGAGAAGAAACGTGAATCTTGGGGCCTTTCTGTTGCGTGGTTTGAAAGCCGAGCGATGCGATTTTATGTGAAAAAATCGCGTCGGCGCTGGAGCCGTTCAAAAATCTCTTTCCACCCTTGTCCTTCTCTTAGACGTACAGTCAACGGCGAACTCAGAATCCTTCAAAATCGCTCAAAATATCACTTTTACGTCAAAAGGACGACAACACACAACAAATAAGGTAATTTAACGTTTATTTAGCGTTGATCAGTACATACATTTGGCGATACGTCGCCATAATATGAAATTTAGGTAAATCCCATACATTTCCTATAAAATTACAAACGGTCATTATGTTACACAAACAGATTGTATGGGCTCCCTGTGGTTCAAAGAGCAACGAGCCAAATTCGTAAACGAAGTACAGCACCTAACTCGCTTCATTGAGCAAGTGGACCCAGAACTACCTTCAACCTCAATGATGCTCATCAGGCAGCTACTAAAAATGAAAAGTGGCTGTGAACTTATCAAAAATCGCAGAAACACCATATTGAAGACTTTATTGCAATTCAACGAAGCAAAATGACAACGTCAGAATGACGTTTCCAGTAAACTCGAGCCTTCAGTGTTTTAGAACAGCAGCACTTTCGATGGTAACTTTAAATATGGAGTCACGAAATCCTATGGGGCGTGTGTATGCAGGAAATCGCTCAAAAACGTAAAAATTCTCAGGAGTGAATGGATTAAACACTCTTGTTCTTCGGCCATTTCAATTTGATGGGGAATAAAAAACAAACTGCGGTAATAAACATAACACGTGGACTAGTACTACGCATGGTTTGAAAAAGCTTTGAATTAACTTGACGTTTCGTATGCTACAACATGCATCTTCAGAAGTAATAGTGACGGTTATACAAATTACTTCTGAAGATGTATGTTGTAGCATACGAAATGTTAAGTTTCAAACCACGCGTAGTCCATGTGTCATGTTTATTACCGCGGGTTTTTTTTTGTTATTCTACATTTATTAAGCTTTTTATTGATATTGGTCATATATAGTTTGCCATATTACGTGACTCGCGCGTTTTAACGAGGAGGTACGATTTTGGACATTTTGTGATTCCGTTTTTTCCAAGTCCATATAATTTCGCTGTTACGTAACGGTTACTATGACACTCGTATAGCTTGGGCTAACTGTGCAAAAGGTTGCTTCAAAATCAAAGACAGTTATCATGCTGTCCCGTGCACGACCGGTATCTGGTATATTTTATAGTAGAACGCTGAGAGTTATTGTGTTATTGAGTTATTGTGTAATATAATAATATAATTAGTTAAACGACGTATATCCAGCGATGGAGCTAAATTTCGCATTTTGAAGGAAGTGAAAATGATCGCTGCCTGCAATTTCGTGTTTTTCGGTCAAAAAGATAAAAAAAAAACTGAAAAAAGGAAAAGAAAGAACAAAAGAAAAGAAAAAAGAAAAATTATCATTCCAAAATATTGATCCCTCAGACGAGACATTTGCTCCGGGCGTACGTGTTACCAAAATGAACTGTTGCTCATAATTATTTATGTATGCGCTATTGTTTTGCTTTTGGATTTATTCTATTGTTTTGGCTTTTGTTTTAGTTTTAAGAACGGTATACATAACTAATGTATGGGGTTAAACTGAAATCTTTCCGGCTGAAAAGTGAAAAATGACGGAGGTTTCTTCGCTCGAACCAAAGCAAATTTCCCACCGAAATGTTTGCTAGATTCCAATCTTTCCAAAACCGAGTGTGGATGTTGACATTGCGCCTGTTAAAATGAGTTAGAACTCTTAAAGCGATGACCGCGCGGTCGAACTCCATACAAGCCTTTATACGAAATTGCTCACTTCAAGGTAAAAGTGACGGTACTTTTTTTTTTAAAGTTATTAAAATATTTTAACGTTTCTAGATAGAATAATAATCATATTACTGGAATCCGAGTGTGGATTTCCGAAAAGTAATTCATAAATTGCCAGGACATGCATTGACAGTAGAGCAGGCGAATAGATACAGACTAATAAAAGCCAAAACAGTGGCTCAGTCGAAGCATAGTGCACTGAAAAAATGGCAAAATGACGGAATTTTTTTCGCTCCAACTAAATCATATTTCCCACCAAAATGTTCACAAGATCCCAGTCTCTTCAAAACCGAGTGTGGATGTTGACATTATGCCTATTAAAATGAGTTATACCGCTAAAAGCGATGACCGCGCGGTTGAACTTCATATAAGCCTTTACTTGACATTGGTCAGACATTGTTCACTTCAAGGTCAAAATGACGGACTTTTTTTTAAGTTATTAAAATATTTTAACGTTTCCAGATAGAATAATAACCAAATTACTGGAATCCGAGTGTGGATTTCCGAAAAGTAATTCATAAATGGGCGAAATTTTTATTTTCCCTTAAAAAATGGCGTTTTCACAGTGATTTTAAGGGTCAAATTGGGGGTCTGAGGACGAGTTAAAAAAATTAGAAGCAAATGTCACCCAATTTTTTGCCATGATCACATGATTGGACCGCTTAAAACAAAGATCAGAAACTTTTCTGAGGAAGCATCAAGGCTATATCATATTCCAGAGGTGATTACTAAAGGTATTTTCCGAAAATTGTGCTCCTTCATTCACTCCTTGTCGAGCGGTTTAACTTTGAACCAGCTTTCATTCAGCTTCGCCAAGAAACACTGCGACCGCAACAACGCGCCGAAAATTTCGCGCCTTTTTTATCCAATCATGTGATCAATAATTTTTCTATTTTCCTTTCTTCTTCCCCCCTCCTTTATCTTCATATTTTTGGGACAGCCCCCCCCCCCCCCCCTTTAAAGCCATTTTTTTCGCATGCCCCCCCCCCCCCCATTCAAATCCCACAAGCCCCCTCCTAGCATGACGTAATCAACTGTGGCGTCATAATTTGATTTGCCCCGCCGTTAGCTCATTGCAGGCAAAACTGTACGAAAAAAGACCCGGACCTTTATTGTAAAATTTAGGAGACTTTGCTCATTCAAGAACTACAGCCTTTTTTACATGTTAACGTCAGGAATGAAAAGCTGTTAAATTACTGTTAAGATTGTTTTTATTTAATCTTGGTTCCAGACCCCATTAACGAACTGTACTTTGTGCTCGGCAGCTTTTGAGCAACTTTTTGCAGTTCTTGCTACCTCGAGCAAATTTCGCCTTTCTGAGCAACTTTTGAGCAAATTATAGGTTCCCACAGCTCATGTCAATCACGAAAAAGTGAAAAATTTAATAGAAAACTTCAACTTATGCGAGTTTGTAGATGTTTATTAACGTTCTGAACAAATAACCTGTCACTTGTTAAGACGTCAAATAAGCATAAGGACATAAGTTTTGTTTCGCTAAGACTTTTCTTAAAATGTGCCTACCGTATATTTGCGAGGAACTCTTTACAGCTTAAAGCTTAAAGTTTGAAGTTATTTTTCCTAACCGATATTAAGATGAAAAATAAAGCTTTAAATCAGTAGGTCTAAAAAGCAGCTTTTGAAATTTATGTAGCGACTGTTTGGATTTTTGGCCATTTTATAGCCCTTTTTTGGCATTCAAAATTAAAGAGCAACTTTTCAGCATTTTACGAGCACAATCGAACAGGCCAGTAGGCTAACTGAAATCAAATATTTTTTCTCTTTCACACTTTTTGTCCTCCGTTTTTAAAATTAACGGAATAACCAAAACTTAAGGACTTGGAATAGATTGTGCACAATTTTGTCGAGGGACAGACTGCTTTGAGGAAAAGAAAGATTAAAAATTTAGCAAAAATCTAATTTGCGTGACGAATTTGTTTTGAATGGAGCGACGAGCTAGGGGTCTATCTGGTTTGGGGTCACGTGTTTGAAGAACCTTCCAAACAAAGGGTGACGCCAAACATTGCAGTGCAGACTCAGCCATATAAAATACTATACTGCAGTTATACGACAGTGTAAAAGTAAAAGATAGAATTGAAATCGGTGAGTACACGTACAAACTGACGTTTTTGCTATCGTTGCAAATCACTGAAAGCTAAATCCGTAGAATTAAGCGCACTTCAAAAACCAATAATGCGTGCTTTGTCTTAATTTGCTAGGATTTCATTTACAACAATGAATGCTTTGTGGGCGATCATCTGGTTCCTTGTGCTGTGGTTCCTTGCCTGGCCTGTTGGATTCTTCTGCGCCGGTTGGTACGTCTGTTTGTCGCCATTTGAAGCTTGTATAGAAGCCATAAAATCAGTCACGGAGTTGTTGATGCGTGGGGTTAAATTGCCGTTGGAGGTTGCTCAACACATGGTCGAAGGCAAGCAAGGATGGTAACGAAATCGCACGTAAACTTTACTTTTTCTTCAGATCCAGTTATCCTGTTCGACGTGGATTATTCTTGGAGCCATTTAGTTGTAGAGCATAGGGACAGATGGGAAATTGTTATTTTATCGTATGATAATTCGCTACGTTTATAACTTTGATGAATTTCAATTCGTGACACTTCAATGGTTTGTTATGCATACATAATTAGAACCGGCTAAACTGATCTGACACTGAATTTAGTAGTAGTGTTTAGGTTTTTATGTACCTTTTATAGGATGAACTATGTATCTGTTTTATTCCACCTATTCTATGTTAATTGTACATCGAAGTCTTACTACGCGTTTGTTTTGAATAAAATTATAACAATTATGATGAACATCGCGCTGTGATTTATTGTTTCGAGTATTAAAAACTCAACTCTGTTTTCTCCGTAGCCTGTGAGCTCTTCCTAGTGAGTAGTTCACATGAAGACAATTTTAAACCAGAAAATCAGCCTTTTTGTTGCTCGGAGATCGTACAAGTTGAGGCCGGTTTTTTCACGATTCAAAACTTTGCAATTCAGATCAGACTGTGTTTATTCAGAGTTCTTTTTAGACTCGATCGAGCCGAGATTCTATTATTGTGACTGGCGAATTTGTTTAATACATGCAAATCAGCTCAGAATTCGTTAAAAGATTCCAAAGAATCGTCATGGACATCAAACTAAAAGGTTTCAACGTAAGGCGCGGCGCCAAAGACCATATAAGAGGGTCGTGAAGGGGGGGTACCAAATCCCAGTTACCAGCCTAAATTTGGCCCAAATCCCAGTTCCCATTTTACCTCTTCTCTCCCTCTAACTATGCAACCGTGTAAGCCTGGTAGTTAGACCGCGGGCGCGAAGGCGAAAAATACTGATTTCACGGTCTCTACTGTCTCTACTAAGGAGTGCAAGGTCTATTGCTACGAAATTTTATTTTTCTACTTCAAAATATTGGAGCAAAGACCGCTGAAGAAAAGAAATCCCATTCCCATTTTATAATTGTTCATCCCATTCCCAGTGGCTAAATCCCAGTCCCAGTGAGTAAAGACCCATTTTCCCAGTCCAAAATAAGGCTAATCCCAGTTCCCATTTTACCCCTTCACGACCCTCATATAAATGTGACGGTTCTCCAAATCCTGACCGTATTTCAGTCCAAATTACGCGGCCATTTTCCATACCAATATACAGGCATGACACCCGTTTTAAGACCTCGTTAGCATATCTGAAACAGCAAATTGATATTTTTTGGCTACTTTTCTTTCTCTCTTTTTTGCTTGTGGATAAAAAGAGAATTATGTTAAAAACTACAACCAATTTCAAAACAAAAATCTACACCCGTTTTCAACTAAAAACGGCTCAAAATTACACCCTTTGGGCGGCATTTACATTGCCCTCCCGGGAGTCGAGAGGCAATGTACAAAATAAATTATTGCGTGACCTTGTGATGACAGACAAGCAACTCGTGACTAGACAAGAAACAATCGGCCCAGACTGGAAAGCAATATCATGCCATCTAAGTCATCGAAGTATACTGAAAACGTGCTACATTTAATTCGATTCTTTGTGGAAAGTTTTATCATACCTCCTTAAGGAAAAGGTTGGTTGTTTTATAACTTTGTCTTTTTCTTTTTGTTCTGCTACTTAATTCTCTTTTCTTCATCCTGTACTTCACCGGCTCTCTCTCCATATAAAATGTAGATGGAATTGCTCCACTCGTGATCCTCAAGTGATCTCCCACATCTTAATACTGTTCAATACACAGCCGCGTTTTTAATTTACCGCTTTATGAAATGCAGTATGTGAGTAAATTGGAATAATATTTATAGGCTTTTATTCATAATCGACAAAATAAGAACCAGGTTAGGTTTAGCTTCAATCAAATTGTCACAAATAGAAAAAGCGCATTGCGGCATTTTGGAACCGAAATATCAAATAAAATCCGTTTTACATTTGATCGATGAACTGAACGTTGGCGTGTCGAGACCCGTGGACGTGGGTATGCTTGTGCCGGAAAAAAATAGCCTGTCAGGTTCGGGAGGGGGGGGGGGGGTTGTCCTCAAATATTCGGTGGGGTGTTCGACCCGCGTCTTGGATTTCCTGCCTATTTTCAGACCAAGACTTCATTTCTAACACAGGGTACTGCTGATACCATCTTCAGATCAACCCTCCACCCCCACCCCCCCCCCCCCGGACGTTTAGGGTTTACAGCACCGTCACTTGAGCAGAGTCCTTCCGGCCGGGACATAGCAACTGTGATCGGTAACGTCATCATTTTGGAATGTTTCACATCCTTACTCAGGCGTCAACATTTTTCGGGTTGACAGCTATAAAGAACGCTCCCCGTGCACAGGGTCCGGAGGAGCTCTATTTGATCGTACAAGACGCTATTTTCTTTGAATCGTCGCTGTCTTGAAAGTTAAACTGATTGCGTTACACAAAATAAGTACCGCGGGCCAAATTACTACGGGCTCGGAAGCTGCGAAATCGGCGTACAGTAAAGAGGGTCTCAATGGGGTGGTGGCTTTTACGGTTAACGGTTAAAAGTTTGGCTTTTTTACGGCTAACGGTTAATTTTTTTCCGTTACGGTTAACATAAAGATTAAAAATTAATTCCCATTGTTTTAAAAGTTAAATTCCGAAGGGCTGGCTGTGAACGCAGCTAAATTAAGAAAATTGCACGCTAATTGTTTACCTTTACCGAATACTTCATTACATTGTAAGGACGCTTTGACTTGAAGGCCAGAGAATGATGAACATGGTTGTAAACAAGTGGCCCCGAGTGCCAAGTGCATTTGTCACGCAAAATTCATGTGTAAAATTCTTTCTGAACTTTATGTTCACTAATTGTTAAAATAAATCTTGAATGAAACTAAATATAATTTCGAGAAGTTAAAGACAGCAGGGAAAGTTATGTAGCAAAAAAACAAATTTTACATAGTTAATTGTCGGTAAAAAGTGCACCAAATTTATCTATGTCAAAAGGGTAATTTGAAACCTGAATACAGCACTTCCAAAGATTCTTTTATCCTAGTTTCGCTCGCCAAATTTATACGGCTGATAAACGGCAAGCGAAGTAACATCACAACAGTACGTCTTAACAAGAGATTTCGACACTTACAAACCATGGCTATAAAAATGTTACGGTTAAGTTTTCTTCGACTTTTTACGCCTAACGGTTAATTTTCTCCAAATTTTACGCCTAACGGCTAAATTTTGGGCCGTTCTACGGCTAACGGTTAACCCCATTGAGACCCTCAGTAAAGAATACGGAAAAAAAACTTTCCTTTCTTTTCTCTCGGCACTTCGTGCCTCGTTGTCGGCACTTCGTGCCTTGTTCGGAAAGCTTCGCTTTCCGAAGATAATTGTGCTCTTAGTAATTTGGCCCGCGGTACATATTGTGTAACGCAATCAGTTAAACTTTCAAGACGGCGACGATTCGAAAAAAATAGCGTCTTGTACGATCAAATAGAGCTCCTCTGGACCCTGTGCCCGTGTAGCCCACTTATGGCTCCCAACTGCTAGAGGGGTTCGCACGAACTCCCCTAGAGCGGCCGAGAGCGAAGAGAGACTAGGGGTTTTTTGCAGACTACTCCCCATGGGGGTTACACAATTTTCTTCACTTGTATCTTTTCTTAGCCAAAAAAAAAGAAGAAAAGAAGACAGCGTACTGCATGATGGAAATATTTTTCGAGATTTTTTGGGGGAGGCGATTATTATATTTTAAATAATTTCCTACAAAAGAGAGGATTATTCGAGGAAATACAGTAGTTGTTTGCTTATGTAATGTGAACATTGTTCTAGTTTGAGCCGAAAGAAAGCTCCAGTAAAAACTTTATAATTTCACCTTTCGCTTCAATTTTCCTTCACAATTAAGTTTCGAATTCTTCTTTCTCTTTACAGCTACACAGAAGAGGAATTCGGTGTTAACTTACTTGAACCTGCTGGAAACTTCTCGTTGAGAAAGATCGCCGCAACTGCGCACGACTTGTTGAGTTCATAATGAATGGACGTCAGATTCTTTGGGGATTCGCGTGGTTCCTTGTCCTTATATTCCTGGCCTGGCCGATAGGATTCTTCTGTGCTGGATGGTACGTGTGTCTATGCCCGTTTGAAGCCTGTATTGACGGAATGAAGGGTCTCACAGCCTTGCTTATGAAGGGAGTCACTTTACCGTTTGGCGTCGCGAATCGCATGGTGAAAGGAAAAAGCTACTCTTCAATTTGATGATTACTTCGCTCGTTGGAGAGTGCCGGACATAATTGATTTTTTTTTTAACCAAAAGGCTATCGGATAAAAGCTGAAAACAAAGTGAGACTCATTCAAGGAATTTATGTGCAGTACATTTATTATAATTTATATTAGAAACGAACAATTGCAAGTCTAGGACCAGATTTACTCTCTACATGCACTCAGTGTAGATCATTGATCTATCAGCCTCACAGCGTTATCCTTTTCAGATCAGAATTAGCTTGAGTCACATTTAAAAAAAAAACGATAGTTTATAATCTTTCATGGCTGTGCACCAGATAACATAAAACTGTTCAATAGAAACTTCCGGTATTGAAAGTTCTGTTTTGCGAAAGACCATTATAACTGACTCCAAAGTCACTCCAACGACTTTGTTGACTCCTGCCCATGAAAATGCGAGTGATAAGGAGTCGCGAGGGATGTTGGGAAGGCAAGAAAAAGTTCCCTCTCCTTTTTCTCCTTCCCATCAACCTCCGCGCCTTGCAATTCAACAATAAGAAAAAATAGAGACGACCAACAAGGCAATGAATCAGGATCATTTTGGCACCAGGAACTGCAGTCGATTCTTTCTTCATATGTGGTATTATGAGGCGATCACCTCCCTAATGTGAACGGAATCTAGGCTTGTCCGCTTTTAATAATATCATTTTACTGTGTATA
>JAJGOT010000752.1:265000-284497 GCA_022457155.1 Cladopsammia gracilis | reverse complement strand
TAAAGAATCTGACCCACCCAGTTTGCATTGCGCGCCTACGTTGATTCATCCGCCATTTTCAGGGCCCCCAAAAGTCCACACTAATGTATTGGAGATGAGAAATTCACTCGTGCAAGAGGTGATATGCTTGCCCAAATATGGAATAGAGCCGTGTCATAACAAGAGAAGCGCGCAATGCAAACTGGGTGGGTCAGACTGTTTTAGATGTTGTCTATCTGTTGTTTAATGATTACGTACTCGTTTAAATGCTTTATAACGTGCGATAACCGACATTTTGTGTCCTGATTATTTTTTTTTGTTAAAAAAGTTAAGTCCATTAACGATAACTAAACCCTTTTTTTGGTATAAACCTTTTCTATAAGAACGTTGAGGCCAATATTGGCCCGAAAATTAAAAACGTGCCAAGAACGAACCCAGGCTGAGATATAGTTAAAAACATCTCTATTTACCATGTTTTACAAATGAGATGAGAAATGTCTAAAAGTCTTTTTCCGTTCTATATTAGCAAGTATGACTAATAATTAGAAAATCTGTGGAACGGCAGGACTATAATTTGCTGAACTACTGTACCATTTATCTTAAGAACCTGCTAAGAACGTTTGCAGGCTCAAATCGCCAAAAAATAACGTACAACTCCAGCTCAGCCTCAACCCAAACATTAGACGTTCTTAATCTTATATATAAAAAAGAGTGTACATCTTATTCGTTCGTTTAAAGTGCCTATCACCCCAAGAAAGTTATTTTCAGAATCAACTCTATGTACATTGAACAGTTGAATAGTAAAATATTTCTTGTTTTGAACGTCGTGTTAGTGAGTTACAAAGATTTGAATTTACAAAATACTAATTAGATTACGTCAACCCGGAAATCATTAATTATACAACTACTTGTTTTCACCTCCAAGTAATGAACGATTATCCTTCGGGTAGTAATCTGTAGGAAAGCAAGCGGGGGGCAGTAGGAATCCTACAAGATTAAGGACGGTGCCATCTATTGTTATTGCGCATACGTTCTGTGCATGCATTGCGCGATAGTCGCGCGAGACACTGGTTATTTTTTAAACGCGAACGCGGGAGGTAAAGATTAAAGTTTCATGTCACCACCTTTCATGTCAACTGTCAACTCCCTGGCTCAGTTTCTAAACTTTATATTTGATACAAGATAAATAGAGTTCTCAAAAATTTATAAGAATGTGTTTATAGACCTTCTGCAGCCTAAAAGTGCTAAATTCTTTCTCTATTTTGCAAACGACACAGCCTCGGTAATGAAACTATTTTGAGCTAATTGGCGATGCTGCCTCGATCAGCAGAACGCGTACGTTTTGCCTTTCTTTACGAAGATTGTTTACATTGGCTCCTTTTCACCATTCAAAATTTTAACAAAACTTAAATTCAAACCAGACTAGTGGTTTTTATACATAAAACAAGCATCCTCAAGGCATAAAATCCAAGGAAAGGCTGGCATGTTGTTATTTCAATTGACTGCAAGTTTTTGTTTGGCGGCCAAACTCGCGTTGTTTGAAATTTTTGTTTATCTGCAAAAATCTTTTGCCAGTGGTCATTTTTGCGAATAAAAAAGTATATACCAAAAGCAGAAAAACAATTGTTCCTGACCAGTTAAATCAAACAAACGTCGAAAAGGAGAATTGAGATGAGCAAAGCGTTTCTTATATTAAAAAAAAAAAACAAGGCTGAAGCCAACAACTAAAGAAAACTGTCCGCTCCAAAGCCGGGAAGCATCCGACTATTATAAAAGTCTTCCCTCCCTCGATTGCTGACAAGCATGGTTTTTGTTGTAATCTTTCGTAAAAACATTTGTGCATTTAGGTTCAATTGATTTCCTTTATTCTCTATTTAATATAGGCAAGTGATGTTTTTCGAAGTTGCATCGTGTCAGTTCTCAACTTCTTTGCATTGGAGCAAATTATGATAGGCGAAAAACTTGCCATGATAAACTGAAAAGAAATCTTATCTTTTTAGATCAAATAAAGCCGTAGACTTAGGCAAAAAAAGCGTTTTATTATTTCACGATTTTTTTGACATTAAAGTGTAAACTCTTTTAAAGTGATCAGAGAATCCATGAAAACTACTACTAAATTTTGTATTCACGTGCATATGTATGCATAATTTATGAAAAGACAAAGAACAAATTCTCTTGAGAACATCACATGACCTACATTGGGAAAACAAAACATACAAGCTAAAGAGGTCTATTCAGTTGAAACCTTAAAAAAAAAAATTGACAAAATCGGCACCTTCAACATTAAATTTTTAGCGGTTTTTGAGTCTAGGCCAATAAGATCACTAGTTGTAACAATGAAAAAAGTTGACATTCCATCATGCATTGCCGTTCAGCACTTTCCTACTTAAGCAGGTCATTACTTTATGTTTATTATTTGTACAATAAAATGTCAGTTTTGTTTTACTTTGGCTGTTTTATTTTACTTCAAAGGAAAGAGTGAGAGATACCGTTATTTTCTAGTTTAGCTAGACACTTTGGGCCGGTCATTTAAACGAAGTTCATACAGTGTTTAGCAAAACCGCGGTCTAAACCAACTCCAATTCTGGCCAACCCTAATATATAAACGTTATTAAACAGTGTCCAGAAGGCATATAGCACAGACTAGCAAAACTTTCTTTCCTGTACACGTTAAGAGTTGACGCAAAATATGGTCTTAACCAGTAAGTCGTGTTTTGAGTTAAATTCAAATCATGGCCTGAATAACCTAGGTTTTTTTTTGTATACTTAAAAAGATGTTAGTCGGGCTACATAATTGAAATGGTTAGATGTGTTACGCGGCTCAACAAGATACCGAAAGAAGTCAAAGAAAACTACTACTCTGTTGCTATTTGTCGGGTTATCAATTGAATATGATACTTCGATGACACAGTTTGAGATAGAAATAATCCTTTCATATGATTCAAACTATGGCATTTTCATGGGGACGTGATTTGCAATAACTCAAACTATGCCATCATCAATAAAACACAGTTTGAGATAGAAATAGTAACTCAAAATGTGTCATTCAGCGTGAAGTCATAGTTAGCAATAACGCAAAACACGTCTCAGTCCAGAAACCGCATTTTGCGATAACTCATACTATGGTATTAATTCTTCGCGAAAGTTTATAATTCATCCCTCTCTTAATACTATTAGTGGAAAGGGCTTATACACAGGCTGATTACTCATGTGCGTAGCGGCATGAGGTAAGGTTTCGGCTCCGTTTTTCTTGTTACTCATGCGCGTAGCGGCATGAGGTAAGGTTTCGGCTCCGTTTTTCTTGTTTTTATTTTTTGTGTCACGATTTTGCATGCAAATTTATGCACGCATATTTAAATTGTACACTTCCAGTTCATAGCTTTGTCACTACACTTCACTGTTTAGCGACTTCCGGCTACCCTCACTTCCGATAAAAGACAGCGTCTTCTACAACCCTACTTACATTAGCAATGTTCATGTTTGGTATATATAAGACTTCGAAGAATCATTCCCTTCATTGTGGTACAGCCTTCATTTCCAAAACAATCAATAGTAAACAACGTGGTTTGCAGGAACGATGACTGAATGAAAGGAGTACTCTTCGCCATGTCGGACATCTTATTATCATGTTTAAAATATATCATAAAACTAACTTACACATGCGCATGAGTATAGGCTGCTAGAAGCCTCTTGTTTGACAAAAGTTCGCATCACATTTGAGTTTAACTCAAAACACGACTTACTGGTTAAGACCATATTTTGCGTCAACTCAAGCTATGGCATCACGGTCCAGGTCTCCGATACCACAGTTTTAGGTGACGCAAAACATGGCATACACCGATAAGACATGATTTGAATTGAACTCAAAACACGTCTTACTGGTTAAGACCATATTTTGCGTCAACTCAATCTGTGGCATCACGGTCTTGGGTATAGCCCACGTCTACGATACCACAGATTGAGTGTACGCAAAACATGGCCGTACACCGATAAGACATGATTTGAATTGAACTCAAAACACGTCTTACTGGTTAAGACCATATTTTGCGTCAACTCAATCTGTGGCATCACGGATTGCCCACGTCTACGATACCACAGATTGAGTTGACGCAAAACATGGCATACACGGATATGACATGATAGTTAAGACTATATTTTGCGTCAACAAAATCTGTGGCATCACGGCTTGGCCTATAGCCCATAACAGTGATACCAAAGCTCCATTAACAGCTTGATGCAACTAGTATAAATGCTAGCAAGGATAATCAGCCGTCTGGACAAAGTTGGGAAAGTATGTTCAGTTTATTGGTAATGCATCTGTGTAAATACGGCAAATGATCGGATTATCTGTCTACACGAATTATCCACTTTAGCTCATCTGCCAATAGGAAAGAAAGGTGAACAGATCGTCTATACGGATCATCCGTCTGTGGAGGCGGGGCTCTTTTTTATGCCTCATATTTATTCACTAAAAGGAGAAAGGAGTATGGGCACTCAAAAGAAAACAATGGAACTGTTATCTGCTGTCAACTGGAAAGCCCAGGCATTTCCTTATTTTGAAACCTCATTAATCCGACCACCTAGTTATTGCGACCAATCTTTCATGGCCCAACAACAGTCATACTTGTCCAATACTGTGACAAATTTATGCATAGCATTGTACTGTGTGTCGTTCTAGAATGTATTGTTAAACTATTGTTATGGTCATTTAATACAATATGCTATGCATAAATTTGTTCGAGTATTGGACAATCCTCCCAACAGTGGTCGTATTATCGGGGTTGCACGCCTGTAGTGCCTTCGTTATCTATAATTTCTATTTCATGGGTAAAGTCAGTTTAAACTCACTCTCTATGGAGACAAAATGAAAGCACATCTTTTAATTAACTTCAAAAAATGATACAAATAAAATTGACGCAACTTAAATCCTAATTTTTGAAAGTAATTTATTCATTAAGTTGTTTAAATTTAATAATTAATAATAATTATGTAGTAATTTCTTTGTTTAATTATACAAACATCTTAAAATATAAAAAAATTTCAAATCCAACAACATTAACTTGTGACAAATTACCAAAATTACTGACTAAGTTCCTTTCCTGGAACCTGTCCTCAATTCTAATTGTATAGACAACGACACACTTTGTATAGTGTGATTTTCCTCAGACTGTGAAATAGTACACTAATAGAGGTTAGTAGATCTTATTTCCAAAGTTTTCTTTTGTGTCTATTTGACTATAATTTATACACTAACTACTAGAAACTGTTTCATGGTCTGAGGAAAATCACTATGTAAACACACTTACTGAGTACTAAATTGACTGAATGGCTTTCTATTGAGCAGATGCCACAACATGGATACCTACATTGTATAACCAAATGACTACTGTGTTACACACTCAAGGTGCAAGAAAGAATCCCAAACAGTGTAAACCAAGTTTGAAAGCAAAATTCATAGCACAAGCTTGTAAAAAGTAAAACCAAATTTTGCAGTTTTCCTCATAGAAACTGTAATGCTTTTGAAATAAATTGAAGAAACAAACCTCCAAAGTATACCAAGATAAAATTGAGAAGGGTTTTGGATAAAGCAGGGACACAGGGATCACTACTTGCCTGTTCAGTGCTTTGTCCCAGCTACTTTTAATTTTCAGAGCATATCTATGATCCCTGCTAAATCAAATTCAGTCTCTGAGTCTCTGGCAAAAACAAAGTTTCATTCCTTTTCTAATATCAGCGTTTTTGTAATAAACTAAGTGAAGTCTTTCTTTTGTGATTCCTCCTACTGAATAAATTTTCCTACTGTTACTTAATAAAATATAACTACATGTATGAAATGACCAAGCCTTGTCCCAGATAACTGTCAAATAGAAGATCACATGACCGTATTAAATTATTAACCAATCATGAGCCTAGTGTCACCGGTAGTGTAGCAGCTGCTCGGAAGATCTGTCAAGATTGGTTAAAACAAACAATAGTTTCCATTGTTGACTCAATTGATTGTTTTGTTTCTATTCTTTCTCGTTCTATGGTATCGATCCAACTGGGTTAGATCTTCCGGGAGCTGCTACATTGCCAGTGTCACTTGGAATAGTCATGTGATGATCTATCTGCAATTATTTTGTCTGCTTGTGTCATGTTGCTATTTTTGAAACTGATAAGCACCGACGATAACGTTGGAAATGGCCAACAACATACAGGTATGCTATTATGAATACATGTACATGTATTTCCTTTTTTCTTTATCAGTCAAAATTCCACTTTGATTACACAGACAAAGGAAAACAATCAACAAGAAGCTACAAGGATACACTAAACCCAAAACAATTTGGAAGCTTTCAATTTTGGTCAATTGAAATTGTAGATTTGCTAGTCTACTTTGTGTAGTAGTAAGAACTCCATGACTGCTAAAAGAGGTCAAGCTTGCAATCCAGAGAAACCTCAAAACCCTGCAAGCATCCTATGACATTCCAGATGACCTAATTCTAAACTTTGACCAATACCCATTGTCTTGGAATTGAGGAAGAAATTAATGCAGAAATTGAAGCTGAAGATCCCTTCGAGGATTTAGATTAATGCAGGGAATTAATGCATCTCTTATTTTGAGCATCTTTATTAACCTTAAAGCAAGTACATTGTTCCCAGTCCAAAAATTGTCCATTCAAATAAAACGTCCAAAATGTTTGGGGTTAAATGTATGACAATTTTTTATCATTTTGTTTGGCTTTATTGTGGTTTCTACTTTAATTTGAAACACAAACGTGGCAAATTAACCATTTAATGACCATTTAATCAAAGAGTTAAGTTAATTCTTGCTGTACATATTACAGTTTTTCTTGTTTTGTGATGTTCGCTTCTGTCAGATTGCCTCTTTATAAGAGTTCACCACACCTCACCTCTTCATTGGATTCTGACTCTCCAGATGAATTCTAAAACAAAAATTTAGGTACAACTGACAAGATACCAATAGCAAAAGGGATCCTCTACAACATTGTCTGTGTACACAGCTTCCCTATTTACAGTATGTTATCCAGAGCCCTGCCTTACTCATCGGCATACAGGAAAAATTTTGTCGGAGGTGCTGAACTTAATTTGCCCAAATGAAACTCGTGACGTCACGTTTATTTGTCATGATGATGATTCTAGCACTCGCTGACATTTTACTTTTCTACCACTGTGAACGATGTGAGAATGAGCTTCTACATCTCGCATTCTTCGCACTTCACATGGTACCGATAAGAGATATTTTACGAGACTTCGACGAAGATATACTTTGAACAACCAAATACCAACCACACACATACGGTCCTAATATTAAAGCAAGATGGTCACCAAATGTTATACTTAGTTTCAGTCCCTGCACGGTGTACAACATCATTCCCACCCTTGGTGCTATTTACATGGAAAGGGGATGATCCTAGTGCTAGGATGATCCTAGAAGGTTAATTTGGTTTGGTTTAATTTGTGGACTGGGGCATTTTCCTTATTTGACTCTTAATTAAAACATGATATCTAAGGAAAGATGGTTTGCAGGTGGCCTTAACTTTTGAATATGTATATGGATATGTTTCAAAACTCAGATAAGATTTAGGCCTGTAATGGTTTGGTATCGGACATTTTTTACCTTCTTTTTTGGAGGAAAATTTCCCAGTTAAGTAGCCATATTGAGTCTATGGGCAGCAAAATAAAAAAAATTGTATCGATGGTCAATGAGTGAGGTGCAGGATTGTAGAATATTAATCCAGTTTGTGTTTAGAATGAAGCATTCATTGACATAAAAGATTTCCATCTCATTAAACTAGTTTTCTGCAATCCTGCATTTTAGTGCTGGCTATTGTGTATTCTTCAAAGCGTTCCGACCGTGTCTGGGTATTCCGAAGAATTTATACCACAGGAAACCCAAGCGTAATGTTTGCATATTAATGATATTTGAAAATATAAGACATTGTATGGAATTTCGAATTCAACGTTTTAAGCAATATATAAAATCAAAATTGCTGAATAAAATCGTTGAAACATTTACTGGTGTCGTATTCTATCTTTATACAGTGTTTCTACGCTATTTGAATGATTTTTAGTCCATTTGTCTTACCTTGTATAATATAATGGAAAGGAAGGAGAGTTCGGAGCTTTCGGCGTTCGACACGTGTCCACAAATGGCTCATTTTTCGCACAAAAATAGGTGCTGCTCCCAATCTGACTGGTCGTCCTCACAGTAGAATAACGTTAAATTGCATTTCTTCGAACAACTTGAACATCCTTTGTTGATTATGACGAACAAGCCGCTCCACAAAATCACATAGCACTGCAAAATAGGCGCCAGAGAGCGTGAAGAACCACAGGCTTTCCAAGCTACATACGTGGTGTATGCGACAGCTTGTGTATACAGAGAAATGTATGGGAAAATCACGGATTCTCTAAAATTGGGTAAATAACTATCTGTTTTGAAATAAACTTTACCTACCTCAAATGTGTTGTTTATTTGCGTCTTGTACCAAATTTGAAGCCATTCCGACGCCATTTAGCGAAGTTATTCGAAGTTGTCTCTTCCTTCTTTTTAGAAGGGGAGACAACGACTTCGAATAACTTCGCTAAATGGCGTCGGAATGGCTTCAAATTCGGTACAAGACGCAAATAAACAACACATTTGAGGTAGGTAAAGTTTATTTCAAAATAGATAGTTATTTACCCAATTTTAGAGAATCCGTGATTTTCCCATACATTTCTCTGTATACACAAGCTGTCGCATACACCACGTATGTAGCTTGGGAAGCCTGTGGAAGAACAGGAGAGACCACGGTGCGCGGTCAACACTGGGTACCAGAGTAAAATCAAACCCCACAGGGAAGGGGACGTTCAATTTCGTCAACCTGTCATTTTTGTTGCGCCTACCACTCGGTAAGGACCAAGTTGTCATTCTGCTGGTCATGCTTTCGACGTTAAAACGGCCTCTTGAAGAGGAGGAGACAAGGAAGAAAAGATTAAAAAAGTAAAAACGGTAAAATGTCAATTGACATTTTATTGTTTTTACTTTTTTGTGAAAACGTAAACCATGCGACTGAATTGTGCTTTGTCACTGTTGTGAAACACGCCATACGCTATTCGAGGTAAAAGCGTGCTTTTTCTTTACAAAAATTAATGTTATTTTATATCGGTAATTAAAATTCTATATCAGTAAAACAAAAAACATTTGCACGTGGGTGCCTGAAATTAATTTGGCAGATTATATTTGCGTGTTATGACATAATGGCCGTGTTTTCACGAGTGAGCAAACCAGGTCGCTTAAGCTTGTCGGCAATTAAACAACAAAGAAGGGCATTGTATTGTCGTTCTTTTGTGTTCTAATTTTCTATTGTCTTAACAAAAGAAAATATATCTACAGGAATGTTACGCGAGAAAAACCGCCTCGTGAAAACACAGCCATTAACAAACACATTCTACAAAAAGCGTGTCCCACCGGAACGGTTTCTTTTGTTTTCCTCGATTTTTGCACGGGCTAATTTTTGTTTTTGGCTGTAGTGCGACCAGGCCCTTATTACATAAAGAAAAAAATTAATGTCTTGCAAAAGCGTAAGAGCTGAACTGAGCTCAATGTAAATGTAAATGTTGGTAAATGTTTTACTAATAGACGTAAAGAAGGAAACAGATACACGGTCCGTATTCCGTCGCTTCTTCGGATCCTTGTCTCCTCCTCTTCAAGAGGCCGTTTTAACGTCGAAAGCATGACCAGCAGAATGACAACTTGGTCCTTACCGAGTGGTAGGCGCAACAAAAATGACAGGTTGACAAAATTGAACGTCCCCTTCCCTGTGGGGTTTGATTTTACTCTGGTACCCAGTTTTGACTGCGCACCGCGGTCTCTCCTGTTCTTCACGCTCTCTGGCGCCTATTTTGCAGTGCTATGTGATTTTGTGGAGCGGCTTGTTCGTCATAATCAACAAAGGATGTTCAAGTTGTTCGAAGAAATGCAATTTAACGTTATTCTACTGTGAGGACGACCAGTCAGAATGGGAGCAGCACCTATTTTTGTGCGAAAAATGAGCCATTTGTGGACACGTGTCGAACGCCGAAAGCTCCGAACTCTCCTTCCTTTCCATTATATTATACAAGGTAAGATAAATGGACTAAAAATCGTTCAAATAGCGTAGAAACACTGTATAAAGATAGAATACGACACCAGTAAATGTTTCAACGATTTTATTCAGCAATTTTGATTTTATATATTGCTTAAAACGTTGAATTCGAAATTCCATACAATGTCTTATATTTTCAAATATCATTAATATGCAAACATTACGCTTGGGTTTCCTGTGTTTATACCTTCTGAAGTTACTCCCAATATTCAACTTATAGTCTAAACCCGAGGTCTAACCGTACGGGATTCGACTTGCATAACCCATCAAAAGTATTAATAATCCCACAGAGTTACACGATGTTATAATCCTTCTCTTCAAAAACGTTCGAAGAATTATATCGCGACGACACGATATTGAAAATGCTGATCAAAGTGAGATGTGATAAGCAACTAAGATTATGAGGTATTTGGAGTTAATTCTGTAAAATAGACGGTGCAAAAAATTCGTCAACGATAACTTACAGCAAAATGATCGATTGAAGCGTCACCAGTTGATGCAACGGCCTCCAACGAGTTAAAACCAGCCGAAGAAACGGAAGAAACTCCTCGCGCATTTTCCGCCATTGTTAAAAAATAGGTACGCAATGCGCACAGAAGCGATGACGAGTTTCAACTTGGCGTTAAATCAATAGGTCTGGGGTGCCCTGATAGAATCAGTGAATCACTCGATTAAATGCAAAGTTCCACTAGAAAAGGGTCGGTGTGAAATGCAAATTTCGATGACTTCCAGTCGGTGCATGCTGTTGACCAGAGCGTCCTATAAATGAATTTTGCTTACAAATGCTCATTAAACCAGAATATAATACCAGAAGTAGTCAAGGACTTGTGATAGATTCAACTTTCATTGGTAAAATGACTTTTTTTCAATTTTTGTACTTACGGTTGTAGGAATAACGTATGTTTGTCAGTTATTGATTCTTTTATGTTTGATTGAAAACCGAAGGTGAGAATGGCCAGGTCAGCCCTTTATATACCAGAACGTCCTGTTGAAGACTGGTCCTGGCTGACACCGATACTCGTGATATGCATGAGACGATTTATTACACAACAATTGTGGTTGCTGCATTGGTAATTGCACATTTTATTTAAACCATGTTGCACAAACTCGTGTGCAAAATCAAAACAATTCATCGTTTTTCCTTCATATTTGTGACAAATATGGAATGGAATTTATTTTGTCATACTTGGTTGGTATAATTCTATGCTGATCAGGGGCTTAATATATGTCACACACCCGTCAAGAACAGGTAACATTTTCATTTTCAAATTATTTGAGATTAAAATTACATCTGAGTTTGTTTTACTTGTGTGCAATTCAATATTTGTACATTTTGCAAGTTACAATTGATAATCAGTCCAGTGTTGTCCGGATAGCTGTTTTTCTGATTCCTTACAGCGTTACTATGAAGTGTTAATACAGGAAGCACAATTTGAACTGTACAATGTACATGATTAAAACTGTTACAATTGCTAAATGACAACAACTGGAAAATGTTTCCATGTTTGTGCTTCACAAATTGAAAAAAACTTTGTCAGCTCTGAACATGTTTTCAGAGATTATTGGTAATTTGACATTTTGTGGTTTCTTTAATGCACCAGTTTCTTCAGCACTTGAGACTTTTCGTCATTGTTACCAGCATTAGTTGATGTGCTAAATGTTTGCAGATGCATTGGCTGGAGGTGATTCAGTACCTTTAAAAAGAAAAGAAATGAATACCTTGAGATTCATTTCATTTTTTTTTTTTAGTGTTTTGTCATACTAAAGTTTAAAACCAAAATGGCTTTATGGGGACTTAAAAGATGAATTAAAGTGCTTCATTTAGCAATACAATGGATGGTGAAGAATTCAATTTGGGAGCTGAGAGATTTCATTTTATGTATTGAAAAACTGTTACATGTGGCTAGTCACGTAATAACCAGTGAAGACAGAAAGAAAATTCTTGCACAACCTCGAGGCAAAAAAAAAAATTCTTGCACAGAAAAATTGCCCCCCCCCCCTCCCCCCACCCCTTCAAAATTAAAATGGTCCATCCCTTAGCCCAATATGTACAAGATAATGTTCTCACCCTTTCTTAACTTTCAGTTATGTGCTTCATGAAAAACACATGGGGAAAACACTTTGGTAGAAATTCTGAAGACATTGCACCACTTCCCCTATACTGTTAAATTCCAACAGAACACTTGTTCCATTTGTAGCAACATTTCCATGACTATCTCGTGAATGGGAATCAAATAATTTGTAATGACCATGGTTGTCAACAATAACAGCAACTGTGTTTATTTCAATGATCAACAGAAAAGCATTATACTGTGTCATCAACATATAGAAAGCATGTTGTAATGGTAAATGACAATCTCTTATATGTGACATCTGTAAGTCACCAGTACTGCTATCACTGAACCTAATAAAAAATGTTTCATTGTTGATCGATAAAGCAGAAGGAATCTTGGACAGCAACAAATAGTCTTTTCCTGCAAACTTACATAAATGGGAATAAAGTGAATTACCAAGCAACAATATTTCATTTAAATTGTTTCTAATCCAAGCCGATGCATTCGTTCTAAAATTGTAAACAACGGCCGTCAAGCACATAGCATACACACTGTTTAACAGAATTACTTCCAAACAGCGAGATATTGCCCTGATGAAAATCAGCTGTACGTAACTACAATGTATCTTTGAGGTATATCCTACAAAATAGCAAGGACCAGGATTCATTTCTACATCGTTAGTCGAATCAGAAGTGGAATATAACAACGATACATGCAGATTTGTGTGAACCAAAGCTTAGTGTAGTAACTCATTTGCAACGCATAAACAAGATTTCTCAACGTTGGAAGGTATAGCTTCCAGATAAAACAGAAATAACAACATAGACCACAATTTTCCTCTGACACGATTTAAACATTCTCCGGCTTTGAGATAAGCATTATACAACCCCACAGCGGCTCTATATTACATTAAAGATACCATAACTGTATACACAATATGCTGGTAATGATGGCTCACCTTTATTAAATAGCTTGAATCCTAGATAAACTGTTTATTATTTTCCTTCTCTTCCTTCGATACAATGAAGTTGCTCCGATACACAACAGATACACAACTGATCATGAACCACCGCACACTTCGTTTTCAGGTAACAGCTCTCTTAGGATACGCAGTTATAAGTCAAGTTCAGTAAATCAATGCTATTTCGGCGCTATTTCTGGCCTTCAGTGCTGACAAGTTCTTTCTGAGAGAAGGAAAGAGTCCGTTCTGAAACAGCGCCCGGACTCCCAGACCTTTTGCCTATCGCGAGTGCGAGTATGTACTGCTAATGTATGTATATCACTTCGTGTCTGTTTGTTTGCAAGTGAGCGCAAATATATTCACGATAAATAAAGCACGGCGGTGTAAAATTTGAAACAGACAAACAAACCTTTTCTCCACACTTCAAAACAAAATGGCGGAGCAAAGACGAGATGGTCACGTGACCTTATCTTCCAAGGCTAGTTCCCAGTGTTTCTCGGATGTAATCCGGACAGCCGCCGGACAGACACCACAGCACGACGGCAATAACGCGATGACTTCGTCATCGCTTAAAAATAACAACATAACAACATGGACAACTGCCTTGGTAACCACGTCTTTATCTTTGTAGGAAAATGTGACGTCACTGTAGGAATCTGTAGGAATTGGTAGGAATCCACCACCATATATTTAGCCTGTGAACAGGCTCTCTGGTGGGATATAGGGCAAAAAACAAAACGGCGCAGTTTTCCCGCGGCTCGCTTCGCTCGCCAACTTTTCTTTTCGCCGCTATCTACTTTCGTCATACCCCCACAAGGAGGCCTGTTCACAGGCTACCATATATTAGTCCAGTAAGGCTATGAAATTTTATAGGCGAAGATCAAACTAATTGCAACAAAAGCTTTTTAACTGTTTTTAGGCCCGGAAAAATATAATAATTCTGTTACGCTTTTCGCGGTACGTCCGATAATATTTTTTACGAGTCAATTGATTATCCACAGTTTATTTTTAGTATTTATCAAATTAATTATCCTCAAGCTGTAAACTGCGCATTGTAAATTGGCGTAGTATCTACTGTAACAGCCAGTCAGTCATTGGGTTTTTGCGAGGTGAATGCAGAACAGTCCTTGTTTCTGCCCGTGTAGGTTTTGCTGTTGAAAATTCAATAAAATAATCAAGTGTATGTATAGCGTAGTATATGTGAACTTTTTCCTTACCAAGCTTTTCTCTCTTCTCTTCTATGGTAGAGGGGATCTAGTCAACACATTTTAAAGAATCAACTAAACTGCAGATACCGTGAACGATCTATTGCGTCACATAGGATCAAATACAAACAGTGATAAGCAACAGACCACTGCAAGGACCGATCAAACAATGTGAAAAGGCATTCTCTCGAAATGTCACTACGGTCGGCCAAACCGGTTTGACCGACCGTAATGCGGGCCAAAGTTTTGTACGGGGATGCTCCGCCTCAAGGTCCAAACCCTTACCCTTTCATATACCGTTTTTGACAGAAAAGGTACCCCTTTCATATAGCCTTTACGTGTGTCTGTTTGACATATTTTGAAAAGGTACCCCTTTCGGGCGGCGCATCCCCATATAACCCATTATAGGAAGTACCCCCATATAACCCATTATAAGGAATATAGGGGGGGGGGGGGGTGTTAAAGCACTGAAAGCACTGAAAGCAGACTACTCCGAGTTGTCGCCATTTTGGAACTGGTAGAGCTTTGAATATTGGGAAATAATTGTGCATTCTGGGGTAGATTTCGGCCGCTTCGATCGCCTCAGTCGTCCAGGTCGCTTGACAGTAGTTCTCATATGAGCTGATCGTCCCCGATTCTTCACGATCGTCCCAGTCGTCCGGATAGAACTGTGTTCTATCCAAGCGACCGCGATCGTCCCAGTCGTCCGGTTCGTTTGCGATCGTCCAGGGTCGTCTCAGAAGTGTTCTCATATAATCCGGCGTCCTGGTCGTCCGTGCACTTTTCTAAACGACTCGGATGACCGGGACGATTATATGAGAACCAGCCTTTAGATACTTCGGCAACTGATATGCTTGTTGTGGTTTGCATTTTGGGTTTAAAGCCAAACCCGCGATATAAAAGGCGGCTGGACCCGGGGGGGGGGGAGGGGGGGAGTGTACTCAACAAAGTTTTTTACAGGGATGCTCCGCCCCGACATCCAAACTCTTCCCCTTTCATAAACCGTTTTTGACAGAAAAGGTACCCCTTTCATATACCTTTCACTGAAAATGGTATACCTTTCATATAGCCTTTACGTGCGTCTGTTTGACCAGGCTTCTTCAGGTTATAAGATGTCACTAAATTACGAAATGAAAATACAACATTATATAACGGAGAATGTCGCAATACATAATTAAAAAAAGAGGAGGGGCGGAAATGACCTACAAGATAATATATAAAAACTAAAGATAAGGCTAATATACGTAAACTACATCACTGTTCAACCCACGTGGTTCTAGTGTTTTCGCTCTATGTATTAAATACGACTCTCTGGCTTTTCGAATAGAATCCCGTGAATTGTGAATTATTTCTAGTGGAATAAGTTGCATGTCAGTGTTGGAATGGTTAGAATGGGAAAGAAAGTGTTCAGAGACAGTAGTAGCCTGAGTCGATGTTCGTTAAATCTGTCTTTATGACGTCGCTTAGTTTCACTAATGTATTGTAAATGGTAGCGGTTACATTGTATCATGTAGATTAAGTTTTTAGTGTTACAGGTTATATGTGAAGTGATGGAACGGGTTTCATCACAATACAATACAATGTATTCACATGTGTACTGAAGCACGTCGCAAACCATAGCTCACATAAGGGAAGTCTATTCACAAACGCACTATGCACTATACATTTACGTTTACATAACGTTGTGTTACAACCATTATCTCCTTTTATAAAATGCTCAAGGAAATGCGCGCGCTGTGATTGGTTAAACCGAGTGCATTATAACTCGATAAAGCACGTGCGTGACGTAAGGTTCATTAAAACCGTTTTCATTTTATAAAAGAAATAAAAATACTTGTTCCTCGTGCCTTGTTGAGTTATATATTAAAGCACATGGAGCCCACACAAACTGTGTGACCGTTGGCCGTTTCATACAGTGGCGGTGATCTCAAGACCTTCAATTCCAAATCGCCAAGATTCGCCGTTTTGAGCCACAAGGACGACAAAACACAACAACTGACAGGTAAGATTGCGTTTATTCTGAACATATTTATACACATTTTCCCGATATTTTACGATTATGCGAACCTCACCGTATCCTTTAAATTTGAAAATATGAAACGGCCAACGGTCACACAGTTTGTGTGGGCTCCCTGCAATATAAGCACTTGGTAATTTTTAAGAACACTCGGAAAGTGCGAGAAGCACTCGCCTTTGGCTCGTGCTTCTCTGCACTTCCCTCGTGTTCTTAAAAATTCCCGCGTGCTTATATATCTCAATAATGCTCTCGGCGCGTTTCTTATTTCTTTAATAATACATATAAAAAAATTCAAAAAAGAACTCGAACCAAAAACTATTCAAATGTAGTGTCATTTAGAATTAAGTTTTCCTAAGTAAATACCTCGTAGATGCGAAATCCTTGTTTAAACGTATGTTTATTCAGACTTGTTTATAAGACACATTTTTTGTTATTACTTTAAAATTTAGAGTTTCTGATTGCATGTTGCTTTTGGAAACTGGAAAGAAAGCTGTTTATAAACATTAGTCTCCTTAACTTTCCGTTCATAATCAACTCATTCTAAACATGACCTTAAATCAGGTAATTAGTCATATTTACTTTTGTCCAGCGTAATATTCTGGAAGGAATTAGCAGGGGCAGATCCAGGGGGGGGGGGGGGGGGTGAAATGAGTGAATTTTCACCCCCCTTTTCTGAGACCCTTTCTTTCTTTTTTCTAAAGTATTTCTCAAATAAATAATATTTTATTATATTTTATTAAAATTTCACCCCCCATTTCAAAATCCTGGATCCGCCCCCTGATTAGGTGTTTTTAGCTGCATCGAATATCCTTTCCAAGAGCTTATTTCTAAGTATAATTATCATATGACCCGTACGGCCCTGCGAACCTTTTCTTTGCAAAACCATTGATGAAAGTCCCGTATGAGGACCGTACGCATTTGCGCGAGCGGGGCCGGAAAAAGCGTACGGCCCTACTACAAAAGCGGACGCGACGGCCTCGCGCGTTAAGATTTCAAGTAATTTTGTCGTCATATGATAAAATACTTATTGACAAAGTTAGGTCGGGCCGGATGGGAAAATATGCGCTCGGTCCGTGCGCCATGACCTCGAGCCAAATATATATTTTCCCATCTAGCCCTCCCACTTAGTCAATAAGTACATATTGTATTAGCCTGTTCCAGGCTCTCAGATAGTGGGGGCGAGCGAAAAATGTTGGTAGCGAAGAAAAAAACAAGTGGGACTGCCCCCCCCCCCCTCCCTCATACCCCCTCTCCCTCGTTTTTTCTTCGCTCGCTCCGACATTTTTCGACAGGCTAATTACTTGGGCGGAGAGCCCAAGTTATAAAATGCAGTTTGGTAGTGCACGAATTTTTAATTGGGCTCTAATGCGCGTGCGTCAAACTCAGTCAAGCGTAACGAGGAGAAGAATACTGGTCAGCTGGCGCCTCGGCTGGCTTCAACGCTTTCTTGATAGGCTCGCCGGCGAAAAGTAAATTCTAGTGACAGATAAATTCTGATATCTTGATTGCTTACTCTTTAGCCGTTATTCAGTCTTTAATTCAATTGAATCGATGGAATATTATTCGAGTTATGAATTCTCAAAGGTACATGTACATCTTTAGACTCTTTAGAATGGAACGGTCCGATTTATGACAATTTCCAATCCGTGCGCTAAAACGGGCGGACAAATCGTCACTTATATAAAATCTTCCATTACAAAAATACAGTTTCAAACGACTAGTTCTTATAGATATAACAATAAAATAACTTTCGCACTACATCGAGAAAGGTGCAACAAGAAAGCAATTTTCAAGGAAGCCATTTTCAATTTTTATTAATTTATATTTAAGTACTTAGTTAGACAGTCTAAATGCTCATCATTGAGTGAAGACTTACGTGGTAAATAAATAAATAAGAAAGAACAATTTCTTTACGGCATATTTTGATCACATGCTAGGCAACGAGATCTGCCAACAGATCGAATTTCATTTGAACGCCTGAACAATTGTTTTGAACGGCTTGCAGTGAACGGCCGAAACAGAACAAAAATTTCGAACGGCTGGCTGTGAACGGCTATGGAAAAATTACGGGTGGAGTGAGTTTTCAGTCAGAAAGCGAATGAAACCAAAATAGGTCACTTTATGTAAACAAGGGCCCCAAGTGCCAGCGTCACGCAAAATTCATGTTTAAAATTCTTTCTGAACTTCATGCTCATGTTTACCAATTGTGAAGATAAATCTTGAATGAAACTAAATATAATAATCGATGTCATACAGCGGGGAAAGGTACGTAGCAGAAAAGACAGAAAACAAATTTAGCCCTTTTAAGTTTGTTGTAGTTGTCAGGAAAAAGTGCACCGAAAAAGGGTAATTTGAAACCTGAATACAGAATATGCGCTGCCATGAATTCTCTGTTTTCCATGCAGTTTCGCTGGCCACAATTAAGCTTTTCCAAATTCTGCAAGCGTTAAATATAATCCTTGCACCCGCACTTCACGTAAGTCTTCACTTGTTCCACTTTACAAATGTGCACCAACAGTCAACGACTGACGTGCATGAAGATTTTCCAAGATATTTTCATTCCAATACGCCTAATACAACGACGCCCAACTATACGCTCCCACAGCGTCTTGTATTGTATTAAGGTTACAGTGTACCTTCGGGGGTGTCTCCAGTATAACAGCTCTAGTGTCTTAAGATTACACTTAACATACCTAAACCCAGATATCAAATTAAAGCTTATAGAGCTGGCTATCTAAATATGGAAACCATTTGGTAATAAAGTGAATTGTCGAATTTTTTACGACGTCTAAATTCGAACGTCCGAATCAGCTTTAAAACGCTATAACTCAAAGCGATTATTGTATTTTGCTAATTTGATTTGTTCTCGGTTTCCGAACACGAAGCGCTAAAAAAACGTGTCGGCGATTTCCCATATTCAATTGCAATGAAAAGTTACAGAATATTTTCGAAAAAGGGAGAAAAAAAATTGGAATGATCGCACGGAAATGGCTCTTGACGAAAAAGTTTTCGGAAATAAGAAATTCGCCGACACGTTTTTGTTGATTATATGTTAGCCTAACTTCTGTCCAGATTTGAGGAAAATCGAACAAATTTCCTTTAAGTTATAGCTCTTTAAAGTGTCCCCAACAAGCGAAAAATTAACTTTGAG